>PVJD01003239.1:0-169716 GCA_004026545.1 Mormoops blainvillei | reverse complement strand
AATCTGATTTCCTAGCGGAATATAACACTTTTCTTATTTTAAAAGATTTTAACAACTTGAGCAAATACTTATTTTCGCCATCAAGTAATATATTTAGTTGGCATTATGGAAACTGAGGCGATATGTTTAAATACTACGATGCTGGTTTTGTGTTGCTTTTCTGGACAAATAACTTCCTCTGATTCTTCCTAAGGTAGAAGCTGGGTTTCTTAAAGGACTGGGTACAGGGTGGCTTTATGGGCAACTGTATTTAAAATACATTACTTGTTATTGACACACCTGGGTTTGAGATAGCTCCGCTCTATCCATGTTATGTGCTAGTCTCATAGGCGCTCCAGTGACACAAATATAATTAAATGTAATTCCAAGAGGGCAGATATTATTGTGTCATGTGATCTAGTTAAGTGCAATAAGAGGTACCAGATAGGGGCCCCTGTAGTTCAAAAGAAGGGAGAAAACATATCAGGCTGAGGGAATATCCAGGGAAGGCTTCATGAAAAAAGTGACATTTGAGAGGGACCTCTTAAGGATGGAAGGAGAAAGAGGCTGCAAGCGGAAGGGGCAGGGTATTTGATGTGGCTAGACCTAGGCCGACAGGGGGTGGGGGAATGATGATGGGATGAAAGCTTGCTTGGGTCTTCAGTTGAACCACAGATAACAGTTTGGCTGGAGCTAGAGTCACATGGGATGGTGGGGAGGGAGGAGCAGGAAAGCAGTAGGACAGGAAAGAAAAAAGGTGGGGAGGGAAGTGGTGAAGTACTGCGGGGCTCATGTCTTTTGCAGTTTTATGTCTGATATACCTCAGACTATGGTGTTGGTAAACACTTTGTGATGAGAATTTGCAGTTGTAATTTAGTATACATTTCAAAATAAGAATTTTGGCATATGTACATAATAGATCTTTGTGTATGAGTGTGTGTGTGACTTCAGAAAAGAGTGTTTCTTTTGGGATTTGTTAGAGAACCTATCATTTGTGCAGATGTTCCATTTATGAGCACCGTGGAAATAAATTGCTTCCTGGTGGAAATGTTTTAAGAGAGAGAGAGAGAGAGAGAGAGAAAGAGAGAAAGAGAGAGAAAGAGAAAGAGATTGAGATCTTATCCATTCTGATGCCTAAGCTGCCCCTCTCAGACTCTTCAGTTTATATTTATTTCTATATATCCAGGCAAGAACTTTCTTCAGTCCTGACCTGCATTTCTATTTACTCCTTGGTCTGTTGCCATAGGCACTTAAAATTCAACATCCCACATCTCTCTCTAGGATCCCTTCTTTAGAGTTTCCCCATTTTAGGGAGTGGCCCCATCATCTCCTTTGTGAACCAAGTTGATCTGGTTGGGCTTGGAGTCTTTCTACTTTGAGCTGCTCATGATAGCTTTTTGAGTCTCTCCTGTCCTCCCCTTTCCCCATCTCTGCTGTGCTCCGTCATTTCTTGGCTGGGCCCTGGCAAAGCCACCTCTCAGAGCCACCTGTGGTAGATGGCTCATTGGCTCCCTGCCCTACCTACTCTCCTCCCCAAATGGAAACCCTCTGATCTGACCTCTGCTTGCCTCTCTTGCCTGCTTCCTCCCCCTCAGACACCAGGTTTTAGCCACGGGGAGCTGCCTTCTTCGAATATGCATGCGAGCTGGGCTGTGGTGCTCCTCAAGTTCCCTCACACATTCTTTCTCTTGGCATACGGAGCCCTTCCTTTCCTGGAGCTTCTGACCAACTTGCTCTCTCAACAATGGCTCAAATATCACTTCCTCTGGGAGGAAGTAAGTGAACTAAGTGCCTTCTCCTTCTCCTGCCCATGGAGTCTTGATCAGATCTCATGTAGTACTTACCACATAGATGTCATAAGTTACTGTTTGTTTAGCTCTTTATCCTTGAGTGTGGGCAAACACACTGGTCAGTTCATTTGCTAGGTGCTGAGTGAACAGAAGAGAGTGTTGTGGCCAGACAGGTGGAGCTGTCACCTGAGTAGTACCTGACAAATTGACTTTAGAGAGAAGTTAATCTTCTAAAGAGCTCAGAGTGTGTCTCTGTGTGTTTTTGTCTTTGTGTGAAGTATGGGAATAATGGACTGGAGACAGATACTACTCTTAACAGTTTCCTTTAACGAGGAGATTGTGAAGTGATTTAATCTGCTATCATAGTAAGACAGGTTGTCATGGATTTTCAGTGCATGCTCTATATCTTAGACCAGTTGTTCTCAAAGTGTGCAGCCCTGGCCAGTGTGGCTGCTGTCACCTGGAGTTTCCTGGCCCTCTAGTTACATGTGTAACTTTTACATTTTTAGTTTAACAGAGGATACTAAGCACTTAATTTATTTTTGCCTAGTTAGGTGTCATATGCTATAAAATTCAATAAAACTCTGGCTTTGTGTTGTATAGAACTAGGCTCTGAATTTTCTTTTCAGGGAGCTTGGCAATGATCTTTGCTCATGGTACAATTTGCTCTGATTTATTATTGAGAACCTCAGAATTGAGCCTCATTATTGAGAACCTCAGAATATCATATTATTTTGTAGTAACTCGAATGAGAATTAAGATGCTCAGAAATGATCTTGAATTCATAATAAAGTAATTTTTATATTTGAATTGGGGGGAAAATGTCACCATGTGTTAGAACTACTAAGGCATATGCTTTTAGTTTTATATGAGTTTTGTTGGGTGACTTTAAAAAAAAGAGAGATTTTATTTATTTGTTTTTAGAGAGAAGGGAAGGGAGGAAGAAGAGAGGAAGAGAAACATCAATGTGTGTTTGCCTCTTGCATGCCCCCTACCGGGGACCTGGCCTTCAACCTAGGCATGTGCCCTGACTGGGAATGGAACTAGTGACTCTTTGGTTCACAGGCTGGCACTCAATCCATTGAGCCACACCAGCCGGGGCACGTAGGGTGACTTCTTGATATAATCTGGATGGGTGTTTTAAGCTAGAAGTTTTCTAAGTAGGTGCTATGTTTGTATTTTCTAAACCAATAAATGGAACTTAGGGCCGGCCAAAGATTTTTCTTCATGATTTTTAATACACATATGTATAAAATTAAGATCCCATTTAGTTAATATACTTCATTTTATCTTTATTGAAAAATACAAAATCACATAAAAGAAGAACTCTCCTGGAAAACCTAGGATGGTATTATTCCTGTATTTTGCTACCTACAGTAAATGTTTTATTTTACATCCTGACCCCAGTACACACACACACACTAATGTGGAAGTGTACATGTAACCGATATAAAAGTTAAATGAAGCAAGAAACGTATTTAATATGATACATATATTTGTTTCTATGTTGCTCTGTTCCACTTCACTTTTAAAAATATGGTGTTAGAACCCCCTAAAATGAGTTTGTAAAAAACAATGATATAGGATGTATTGTTACTGTACATGTGGTGTAAGTGCCTTAGAAGGAATTTAAAAAAATTATTTTTATTTAAGTGTAGTCAGTATGTAATCTCATGTTGACTTTGTTAGTTTTAGGTGTACAGTATCGTGATTCAACAGTTTTATACCTCACAGTGGGAACACCCCACTATTTCTAGTAATCATCTGGCAATGTGTAAACTTACTACAGTATCGTTGACCATATCCCCTTTTCCCCTTCATCTGTCCCCTACTCCTCCCTTCTGCTAGCCATCCCTGTGGTTTCTGTTTCTATGAGTCTGTTTTTGTTTTGTTTGTTTGTTTTGTTTTGTTTTTAGATTCCACATATGAGTGAAATCATATGGTATTCATCTTTCTCTGTCTGACTTAATGTTACTTAGCATAATACCCTCTAGATCCATCCATGTTGTTGCAAATGGCAAGATTGCATTCTTTCTTGTTGCTGCATAATATTCTTCTGTGTGTGTGTATGTGTGTGTGAGAGAGAGAGAGACAGACAGACAGACAGGCAGGCAGGCAGGCAGGCAGACTGAGATTCTCTTTATCCATTCATCTATCAGTGGACACCTAGGTTGCTTTCATATCTTGGCCGTTTTAATGGAAGGAATTTTTTAGAACTGTGTTGAGTATCAATTCCCCTGTTCATTATTCCTGTCATCTTTCTTTATTCCTTGCCTCCATTATATAAGGGTTACTCTATGCCAGGCACTGTGCTGTCTAAGTCAGGCAATATAACCCTTGCCCCCCAGAAGGTTGTTTTCGTAATAATAATGATAATTGTCACCTACTGATCTTCCTTCATGGAGATTGTAGTGCTGTTAATACCAGTAGCTACTACTTACTGAGTACCTTTTCCTTGCTAAGTGTTGTATATTCTGTTTTCATTATTTCTAACCACAGTTTGTTGGGAGAGTGATGTAATTCTCCCATTGGATGAGGAGACTGAAGCAACATTTAGTCATTGAGGGAACCAGAAATCTATTCCAAGTATGTCTGATTCCAGCATACGTTCTCTTTCCACAGCACCGTTTTGCTTCCTTGTTCAGCGGATCTTCTTTGGCTTTCAATTTCCTCATTTAAAAAAAAATGAATACAATTAAAAAATAAAAAATTGGATGTTGGATATTATTAGGTTGCCGAGGATCAAAAGTTGTTGTTTGATGTTGAGCAAGTTATTTGAAAGCAGGAGTCTCAGTGTTCAGTTCTATGGGACAGGTATCTACATCATAAAAACTTTATTTAATTTGCCATTCTTTAATTTCCTTATTAGTAGTTTCAACACATGACCAAATCTTAAGTGAACCAAGTCTTAAATAAAACTGAGCTTTGACTTTTTGGTTGTTATTTCCATAGTTAAAGTGGGAAAACAGCCTCAGGAGAATATTTGAAGGCTATCAAAGCTAAATCATATTGAATTCTTTGCCTGCATTTTGCTTAAGAACAATATCAACGAGAATTCAAGGTCTCTTTAATAAATTTTTGGTTTTTTAACTTCAGTGTACATGTTTAATAAGTGCTTTTTTTCAGTAGGATCTGGTAGTGGATAGATTAGAAGTTTAATCTTACAGCACCCCTACATTTATACTTTGATAAAGAAGAAAGAACATTGCTTGCTTTATAATCAGGATTTGCACTTATTGGGTAGT
Organism: Mormoops blainvillei; assembly: GCA_004026545.1. Classification (NCBI taxonomy): domain Eukaryota; kingdom Metazoa; phylum Chordata; class Mammalia; order Chiroptera; family Mormoopidae; genus Mormoops; species Mormoops blainvillei. The sequence continues at coordinate 164,702 of PVJD01003239.1, read as the reverse complement.
TGATTTTTTAGGTAATATGTCTAACTTCTCTTTCCCCCTTTTTCCTTATTCTTTCTTCTCCCCTTCTCATCAACGTTTCTGTCACTGCATTTTATTTTTTAGAGACAGGAATCAATAAAGTGATAGAAAATGACCTTTTGTCACAAAAATTATAAAACGAGCCTCTGGGAAGCCATCCTTGACCATTGTTTCTGAAAGCCTTGACTTTCTTTTTCTTTTGGAGGTATTGTGTATTGATCTGTTTCCTGCTGTCTTCCCAGTTTCCTTTTGCTTTCCTCATTCTTGTTTTCACTGTTTGCACTTTGCTTGATTGTTGTGGAGATTGAATAATACTGGTAATAATTACTAATATTTATGGAGTGCTTATCCTGTGCCAGGCATTGTTCTGAGCACTTGCTTAAATTAGCCCATTTCACCCACACAGGATGAAGAAAGAGCGGGGACTTTGTTGCTGGGTTTCTCCCTAACTGCTAATATGACCTTCGGCAAAATATTTAGTCTCTTTGTGTCTTGGTTTCCCCATTTGTAAAGTGTGGCATTGTAAGATAATTTGTGTAAACCATATAGAATATTTCTTGGCTCATCATACAGACTCAATAAATGTTTGCTACCGTCATTATTTTTTATTATCATTAAAGCACATTGGCAGTTTCTGGAATGTATTGAGTGCTCAGTAAATAGTAGTTATTTATATTATTTATTATTACTGCATTGCATATTTACTTTAAGACAGTGTATTGAGTTTGGCTGAGACATATGTGAAGTAGTATTCTTTTGGTTTTTTTAAATCCTCACCTGAGGATATGTTTATTGATTTCTGAGAGAGAAACATCGATTGGTGGCCACCTGAACATGCCTCAGCCAGGGATTGAACCTGCAACCTAGGTAGGTGCCCTGATTGGGAACTGAACCCGCAACCATGGTGTACAGGATGATATTCCAGCCTACTGATCTACTAGCCAGGGCTGAAGTAGTAGTATTCTTCGGTGCTGTCTTAATTTTTTTTTTTTTAAGATTTTATTCATTTATTTTTAGGGAGAGGGGAAGGGAAGGAGAGAGGGAGAGAAACATCAATGTGTAGTTGCCCCTTGTGCGCCCTCTACGGGGACCTGGCCTGTAACCCAGGCGTGTGTCCTGGCTGGGAATTGAACCAGTGACTCTTTGATTTGCAGGCTGGCACTCAATCCACTGAACCACACCAGCTAGAGCTGTTTTAATTTCTAAATGAGAATAGTTTTCTCATTTAGAAAACCATTTTTCTTATGAAATGATGCAGTCCATGGCCTGCAGAGGAACACTTGATTTCTCCTATTAAATTATTTCTTCTCTCTTTTACTTATGACTCTTCTATTTATCCAGATGTTCAAACCAGACAAATGATAAGGGAGACTCAGATATTTAGTAGATATTGTGGACATCATAAAGGATTCTCCTGATAAGAGCCCACTGATTTAAATGGGTATTGGTGGGAAGATTTGGTGCTTGCAAATATGCATTTTAAAATAGAAATGTATTGGTTCTTTTTGTTGTATGTAGGAGTGTCATAAAACAAACAGACTCTCTAATACTTTAAACTCTTCTAAAAGATTCAACTTTTTCTTTAATTTTCAGTTGTTAGTGAACACTCGACAGGTATAATAAAGTAGCTTTTTATTTAGTTAGGTTTGTACTAACTATATGCTCTTATTCATGAATGTCACGAATAAGTAACTTACAGATTACTTTATGACTATTAATTGTTAATGGGGTTGAAATCCGTGGAACTTCCAAGAAAGAATAAAAACAGTGACCACTGGTGGTTTTACAATGAGTTTTTTGTGCTCATTAACAAAAATAACACAGTAACATAATGAATAAACTGTCAGAATTGGCTTTCTAGTAATACACCAGCGTAGTAAGACATTGAATGTCTTAGAGCTGATAATTACAGCATAACTAATATTTATATTACTCGGGTGAATAGTTGAGTCTGTTTCTGAAGTGATATGGTATGTGATATTTGAATTTGAAACTCCCTTATTGAAGGCTATAATACATATAATATTAACTTTAGTGGTAAGAGCAGCAGGTTTCTTATAACCTACGAGACATAGATTTTAATGTAGACTGTTACTGTGTGTGTAATTTTGAGCAAATCTTGAATCTTTGATGCAACTCAGGTTCCTTAGTTGCAGAATGAGTATCAAATCTAGCCAGCCTCGCTCATAGTTTTGTTAGGACCATTAAGTGACAGAACATTTTAAAAATGCCTTGAAAAACTTTTGAGTACTATACAAATGCAAATTAGTATCAGTTCTACTTTCAAATGTAAGGGCATTGTTTGGGGAGTGTTCTGGCTCCAGCTTGTGTTTATGGTTTTAAGTTTTTGGTTAGGTTCTTAAACTTTAAGTATCATATTGCTTTATTATTATTATTTTTTGACTAACTGAAATGAGGATTGTGTGCATTTGTATCCGGCTTTGTAGGCATATGCATATGGTGGCAGTGCTGTTCATGCACTGTAGTTAAGCGTGTATCAGAGTTTCCACTGTAAACTTCCCTTTGGGTGTTTTTTTTTTATTTTAGCTTGGCTTTCCTGTGGGATAAAATTATAGGGCCTGAATGTTTTTGGATGGAAACTTTTTTTTTTTAAGGGAATGAATGCATGCTATTAAAAACTGTCTTTTTTTTTTTTTTTGCCTTTCATAACATTTTATCATAAAAGTTTAAAAAACACTTGTGATTTTCTTTTATTTAAAAAATTTTTTTATTGTTGTTCAAGTACAGTTGTCTCCATTTTCCTGCCACCACTTTCCCCTGGTGTATTTTTCTTAACAATTTAAAAATGTGTAAGATATCATGAGTCTATATGCAGATACAGTTTTCTTTGCTTTTGTATTTTTTCCTCTTAAAATGTTCATGGTCTTTAATGTATTATCTAAGTTAAAAGAATATAAATCATTTTTATAAACTAATTATAAGTTACAGAGCAATGATATCTTGAACATCTGGATACCTAATCCCAAGTTAGGAAAAAGTAAACTGCTTATAATTTATAAGTTTCCTTAGACCTTCATCAGTAAAAATTTTGGTCTTTGTTTTACATTTTAGTAAAGTATGTTAGAGACTGGTCAAGACTTAGCATACTCCTTCTTATGTATGTCATGTGGAACCTTAATGCTCTCGTCTCAGGTGACCAGAAAGTGGTCACTTGACTCAAGACCATCCAGTCAAGAGGAAGGCCATTGACTTAGGCAGTGATCTGCACCAGAGGCTCTACCCAATAAAGATGACAGTGATTTGATATACCAATCAGAACCTTTATTTATTTATTTTTTTTAAAAAAAGATTTTATTTACCCATTTTTAGACAGATGAGAAGGGAGGGAGAAAGAGAGGGAGAGAAACATCGATGTGTGGTTGCCTCTCGCGTGCCCCTGCCAGGGTCCTGGCTTGCAACCCAGGCATGTGCCCTGACTGGGAATGGAACCGGTGACTCTTTTGTTCGCAGGCCAGCGCTCAGTCCATTGAGCCACACCAGCCAGGGCCCAGTCAGAACCTTTAAATTTGAATTAGACACAGAGCAGTTAAAAGCAGGAAGAGACGCCGAAGACAGAAGAGTCATTTTAATGGTGGGACCATAACAGGATTCCATAAGTTCTTGCTGTTATGTGGATGTGGTTCTGCCTTTATTGTTGCTTTACTGAAGTTACCCTTGTCAGGGCAATGCCCAAATACGAGGGACATGTACATCAGCAGCACTTGATACTTGTTTACATTCTCCATGTGGAAACAAGTGTCTCCATTCTCTTTGGCTTCTGTGACACTACTCTGGTTGTCTTCCTGCCTCTGGCTGTTTCGTCTTATTTTCTTTGCCAGTTCTTCCTCCTCTACTTAACTTGTGTGTATTGGATTTTTTTAGGGCTTCGGTGTCTTACTTTCTGTTCTCTTGCCATAGGTAATCTAATCTGTCCCATAGGCTTTGAGACCATTTATATACTGTTGTCTCCCATAATTCTATCCCCATGACCTTACTTCAAAGTTTGGTCTTGTATATATAGTTGCTGGCTGGACATTTGTAGGCATATCTCCCAAACATCTCTAACTTAACACATTTTCAGAGGAACACTTGATTTCCCCCATTAAATTATTTCTTCTCTCTTTTACTTATGACTTTTCATCCAGATGTTCAAACCAGACAAATGATAGTCATCGTTGCTTCCTCCCTGTTTCTTGCTTTCTGTTCACCTTTACACCCTCCCCTGGAATAGTCACTGTCAGCAGGTTCTTTTGATTCCACCTCAGTATCTTTGTCCACTTTGTTTCCAGCCATCATCATGATGCCATAGCCGTAGTCTTCTATATAGCAGTGCTCTCCTAACTGTGGTTTCCTTCTTCTCTTGCCTCCTTTCCATTCATTCTACCTGAGTATCTTTTTAAAAATACAAATAATATGCTATGTCTCTCCCTCAGGCTTTAACATTGCCATGCTTTTTCATTGCATCTGGAATTAAATCCAAACTCCTTACTTTTACCTTTTGCTATTCTCTCTTTGCCTTGGCTTTTTTAAATGCAGTTTTTCTGACATTACTAATTAAAATTTAATCTTAAAATCAAATGTGTGTGAATTGAAGCTCCTCAGTTTCTAAAAAGTCAAATGGACTTGATTGTTTCACCTTCATCTCATCCCTTTATACTTGTACTCTTAATTTAATAAAAATCACACCCAGACAAATCACAAGTAGCCTTGTCCCAGTCCCCCAAGTCTTTGATTTTAATAGGTATCTTTCAGACTTCTTTGAGAACTGCTGGGTTGTTTCATTAACATCTGGGGAATTTCTTTAAGGTTAGAGGAGAAGTTTTTCTACTTGTATATCTCTTATCAGCTGTTAGCATTGGAAGTGGCTTAGAAGTTTTACTTCTTGTTTTTTGGTGCTCATCTTCTGTGTTCTCTGCTCTGTCCTACACTGAATATTCTGTCTCATTGTTTGGTTTTCTTTATCTTTTTTTTAAATCTTTACCTGCTCATTGATTTTAGAGAGAGGGGAAAGGAGGGAGAGAGAGGGAGTAAAACATTGATTTGAGAGGAAAACATTGATCTGAGAGGGAAACATTGAACAGCTGCCTCTCGCATGCGCCCCAACTGGGGACCGAAACCTCAATCAACCTAGGTTATGTGCCCTGACTGGGAATCGAACCCTTGACCTTTGGTTTACAGGACAACACTCCAACCAGCTGAGCCAAATTGACAGGGTGAGTTTTCTGTATCTTGTTTCTGCCCACCCATGGCTTCATTTTTAACCTTTTGTTTTTTGTTCTCCATTTGGTCTGTAAGTTGAGCTTATCCATTCCTCTGACTTTCACTTTGCTGGGAAAATTCCGGAATCTCTAGTTTCTCATTTAGCCCCATGTTTCCAGTACTGACTTGAACCTCTCCTCCCTTAGATGACCTGGAGTTAACTCACACTTCATGGTCCCCATTTCTGAAATACATGAGCTTCCATGATAACCTAGCTTCTGTGTCTGGTGGTTCCATTTTTACTGGCAGTATGTCACTCTTCCAACCCAGAAGCATTAATTAGTCTTTGACTTTCCTTTTCATTACATCTTAGTATGACAGAAAGTCCCTTTGTTTCTGTCTTCTAAATGTGTTTCAGATTCCTTTTCTTTCCTTCTACTGCCATCAGCTCAGTATGGGCCCTCACAGTGCTTCATGTTTGGTTTTGGTGACAGTGTTCCATCCAAACCTCTCTAAAAACACTTACTCTTTATGCTTGACCCTGGCCCGCATTACCTCTGTTGTCAGCTACGTGCAACCCAGAGTGCCCTGCATTCCTTCATGGCTGTGGTCTGATTCTTCACTCTGGTCCCGCGCTCCTCCCAGTGAACTGTTGCCTCTACCCCGTCATGCATGCCTGCTCTTATTTCCCCCGTAATGTGCTCGCGCTTACCGCCGTGCTGTTTCTGCCTCAGATTGTCTTCTTGCGTTTTTTCCCTCTGTTTATTTCTTGTCCTATTCATGCTTCCTTTAAGTTCCTTTTGGGAGCAGTTCAGCCTACCAGATGTCTTCTTGACCTCAGGCTGTGCCAGTGATAACACAGGGTCGAATGCTCAGTTTAACTCATCAAAAACGTATGAGGGAACAATAAATGTCAGGTGTTCCAGAACAAAGTGAAGCAGCTAAACCCCTGTGTCATTTCATTTCCCTAAATAGTAAATTAAATCCAAACACAGTGTTGAAGTCTTTAAAGTAAGGTAGCTTAGGTGCAAATGAGAATGTTGGAAAGCCAGAGAAGACTTGGAATTATCATTTGCGAGACTTTAAACCATCATAAAGTGGTCACTTAAATATAAAAGAAATAACAAGCCAGCTAGAGAATCTGTATAATTTGCTTGGTGTGGAGGGGAGGTAGATGACTGAGCTCATGTCTGCCTCAGTCTCTATGTTAAAGAATCCAGTAGGAAGATGAACCCTTCCAGTGGTCCCTCTAGTGTGTATTGTAGGTAGTAGATGAAAAAAAACTGTAAGTAGTGATAATACAACTCCTGTTACTCTATAGCAGAGGTGATCATGTACAGGTGACAGATTGCCTGGGTCTGAAGCTCAGCCAAGCCCCTTTCTAGCTGTGTGATCAAGAACAAGTCACTAAATATCTCTGGGACTCAATCTTCAGTATGTAAAGTAAGGATAATCATACTACACAGCACTGTGAAGAGGATTGAATGAGTTAATACATTTAAACTGCTCAGAACAGTGACTGTCTTAGAGTAAGTGCTTACTAAGCGTTTACGATTATTATGTATACATGATATGATTGGAAACGAATGATTCATTCAAGATTTTCAGGAAGAATATTTATTGTGAAACAGGAAATGGCTCTTCAGAATGTGTCTTTTTTTCATACCTGTTCTGTCCTTAGTGACTTTTGTTTATTCTGGTTTATTTGTTCATTAAGAAATATCTTTTGACATTGTTTATAGTGTTGCAGATCCTGAAAGGGTAGGTCATCTGTAGGAGATCATGGTATTTTCAATAGAGGGTACATTGTGAAAAGTACTTTAGTAAGAGTTCTATGAATGAGATTGTCCTGGCCTGTCTGGATCTAGTTTTGTCAGAAGTTTAAAACATACACATTTTGTATGTGCTCTCCATTCCCACAGAGAGTCTGGTGCATATTTTTCCAGATTATGTGATATGAGAATTTCCAAGATCTAGATGAATGTCATCTAAAAGGACCCTCCTGAGCCTGCTGCACTTGGCCCTTTTCAAAGAGACATTGTCATTTGCACGAATGCTTGGTAACACTCAAGTCTTTGGACTTCAGGGTGTGTCAGAGACCATTGCTTGGTCAATTTTGTGGTACAGGGTGCACTAATGGTACAAGCAAGCAATGTAGATTGTTAAAACTTCAGAATAACATACTTTGTGTTTTTATCAACCTCTGCCCTGCAGGATCGGTTGATAAGGCTCGCCTATGATCCTTGAGAAAGTAGAATAGATGTGCCTGGAGGGGCTCCAGGTAATTTGCCCATTTTATGTCTGAAATTCCCATTATTGAAATTAGGCCATTGAGTGAATCCATTTTGCTATTATTTCCATGAAACCTTTGCAGTACTATAAATATGTTTCTTCATGGTAAACCTATTAGCCCTTCAGCAGCCAGGAAGATTAACCACACTTTCAGAGGCAAACGCCAATTTTTGTAGGTGTGGAAAGATCATGAGCCCTGGGTGTGATTGGTGTGAAACTACTGTGTGCCTTGTGGGGGTTGGAGGTGGGCTGTAAAAAGGGAGGAAGAGGATGAGGAAGACGGATTCATTGCTCTGATTTCCACATTTCTGCTGCTGCATACATCTGTCCAAATTAATGTCAAATATATTTTATTTTGCTATGAAGTTATCATACCTTCTGTTTCTGTTAATGAAGCTGTTTCTACCTGGTAGTTACTGATTCATACTAATGGAATTGAGTATCTTGCAGCCTCAGTTTTCTCATCTACAAAATCCCACCTTGCAGGATTTTTTTAAGGCTTCAATGAGAAACTGCATGGAAGGACCCTGGCTGGAATATTATAGGTCCTCGCCAAGTACTTTTTTCCCTTCCTGTCTCTTAACTTGGCCCATGAAATTTAGGCACTTAATTGCATTTTTTGGTAATTTTCCTTTTATTTATATATGTTAATCTTGCTTCTTATGACTGTACATTTTTTTTGAGGACAAGTATATTTCTTTTTCTTTCCCTGCAGTATATGCTCTTATATAGTACCTTGTACCTTTTCTTCATAGAGCAACCCGTTTTACTTTTATATTTACTTATATGACCATTTAATTAGGTTTTCTTCCCTTTTGGTCCGTAAGCTTCATGAAAGCTAGGATCTTGCTCGATTTTGCTCAGAAATGTATACTTAAGACCTAGACTAGTGCCTGGCATGTAAAAAGTGTTCTGCAAATATTTGTGGAATGAATAAATAAATGATTGATTATTAAAGTTAAACATAGTAGATTCTAAGCAAATACAGGTTTGTTCTGGGAACTGTTGAAACTGCTTAACATATTCCTCCCAGACTTAGCTTGAGGCCTTGTCGGAGGCTATAAAAAGCTGGTAGAATTTTAGCTCAGACCTTAGATTTTTAGCAGGGTGTGTGGAAAAGAAAAATTGTTTGCAAAATACTTTGAAGTGGTTCAGTACTTAATGTTATTTTAGTGGGAGGTCAATAATATAGATGTGAATATGATATTATAAAGAACTCTTCAAGTGTAAAGTACTATTACTACTTTTGGCTAGTATTCGTAGGTAGTAACATCTGTGAATATTAGTATTAATTCAGAATTTGGTCTCGAAGGACAGAGCTGTCAAACATTGCTCGTTTTACTTTTCCTTTGCAAACATAGCATAAACCAGTTTGTATCTGGAGGGAGCTCTGGGGATGTGTTAGAGCCAGGTGTGTCCTGGTCTTGGCAGTGCTCATCCAGATTGTTGAACTCCTCATAAATTCTTGCTTTTCTCTCCCAGTGCTCTGTTAGTCTGTCATTGATTTATTCAAATGCTAACTCTCTTCACTCTCCAGGATTTCAACACATTGCTGATACATGTCCTGACAGCTGAGTCATTCCACATACTGAATTGAGTCAGCATCTTTACCTTTCCTCTAATCAAATTACATTTTTATTTTGAAGTAATTTCACTAGATATCATTAGCTCAAGCTCAATATTATTTTCTTCAAATATGGCTTATACAACTGGACACAAAAAAAAGGGAAGAGAAGAAACCCTATATGTGTCAGCAATTTATGCCCCTCTGTTAAGTTTTTTTTTGTAGTTGACATTTATTGAACATTTTCCATGTGCCAGGCATTGTGTGACACATTTTATGTATATCTCATGAAATTCTTGAGCTAGCATTGTGACAGAGCTACTCTTCTTAAGACTCATTTTGCAAAGGATAATAAGACTCAGCAATGCTTTTTATTTTTGTTTTTTTAAAGAGATTTTATTTATTTACTTTTAGAGAGAGGGGAAGGGAAGAAGAAAGAGAGGGAGAGAAACATCAGTGTGCGAGAGATACATAGATCAGTTGCCTCTCGCACACCCCCAGCCAGGGATGTGGCCTGCAACCCAGGCATGTGCCCTCACTGGGAATCAAACTGGAGACCCTTTGGTTCACAGGCTGGCACTCAGCCCACTGAGCCACACCAGCCAGGGCTCAGCAATGCTTTTTAAATGATGTTTAGCAACTGAAATTTATTGAGCACCTGAAACGTTCGTTGTTGTGTGTATTTTTATTTTTATTCATTCACTTAATCCTTAAGTCAATTATATCAGGTAGGAACTATTATTATGTCTTCATTTACATAAGAGGAAACTGAGGCACAGAGATTCACCTATGTTTTCCCTGCTAGGAAGAAGTGAAGCCAGGCTTAAAATCCAAGTAGTGTGATTCTGTAGCCCATTGTCTTAACTTCCCCAGATTGCCCAGCAGGTATGTGGTGGAACCTGATTAGAACCAGGAACTCCCTTACTTTAAAGGGAGTACGTGGCCCAAAGGACAACCTCAGCCATCTGGAAGAACGCAAGATGAGTTTACTTTTTTTTTTCCTCCAATTTCCCAGTGCACTGGAAGGAGTTGAATTAATTAGGCATTGCAAGCATTTCTGTAATGTCCCTCCGGAATCATAGCTGACGGACTTTTGAAATGGTAGACTGAGGTGTCCAGCTTAGTTTTAACTTTGTTACTCTTAGTAATGCCAAATCTTATTTCTCATATTTGGTCTGGTTCCTTAAATGGAAGATACAGTTATATAGTATGTTTTCTGAAAGGGAAAGTCACTTTTAATATAACTGAAGAGAAAAGGTTTGTACTAGTCAGCAGCGTGCTTAGCTACGCCCTGCAAGTACAGCATAGAGCATAGAACACTGAATTATATCAAGATTCAGAAAAAAGGCCTGTGCTTTTTTTCATTAGCATGCATATCATTAGGTCTCAATGACTTTTCCTACCCCACAAGGTAGAGAGATGTTTGTGGTCAGGACATTAGTAGTAAAAAAGGGACTTACAGTTGTAAATATCTTGGCTCAAACTGATGCCCTAGCTTACTATTCAGTGTTTTAAAATGCTTTTCTGCCCTGAAGTGTTAAGCTTTCCAGACACGTCATTAGTCTTTAAAAAACTCTGTATTACTTTTATGTAAGTTTTAATTTTGGAGTCATACACTCACAATTAAACATACCTATATACATACATATATACCTATACACAGTAAGTTTCTCTCTGTTGTTTCATGTTTGACATGAATACTGTCATGTTTGACAGTATTGTTTTTATACACACTAGGAAATAAGATTTTAAAAAGATTTCTTTTTTTTTTTTTTTTAGCATGGTGTTTCAAATTTCAGTTTTGGATTTCCTCAACCCTTATATATGGGTTTACATTTATATTTAGTTTGTATTAATTACTATCTTTTGTGTGATGTATAGATGAGTTCCACAATTCGTGGGGTGTGCTACATGCCGTCATTGAGATTTATTGCCCAGATTATGGCTTTAATTATAAATGTACACTCTTTATTACTCTTGGGACTAGAGGCCATTCCACTGTGGTCACTCAGTCCCGTGTCACTCTCAGGAACTTAAGATCTCATATTTAAAACTCCCAACTGAGGTTCAGAAATAGCATCTCTAAGCTGGCATTGCAACATTGGATTGACTCTATTTTCTACTTTAAATCTTTTTTTAAAAAACAGTTTAATGATGCCTTTGGTGTCAACTGTAAGTTGTAGAAATAACAGACAGTGGGCTTAATATAATGCGATACTTATATATCTATCCATCCGTCGGTTTTTTAAGCTTCATTGCATACTGTTATTGTAGCTGCAGGTTCACCCCATTCTGAACTGATTACATTCATGTTAACCCCCAAAACAAATGGAAACTAGATAGGCCATTTTTATCCCTTGTAGAAGTAATCTCTCTACATGGAGGGAGAGAGGAACCCTCCATTAACTGAAATACTTGAAAATCATATGTTCTTTCATTGCAGGGTTGTTTTGTTTTTGGTTTTTTTTTGGTGGGGGAGGGTCAACCTTAAGGGTAAGTGCTTGTGGATAATCTGTAATTCCATTAATTTATTTCTTTACCTTATAATCATGGCATAAGTAAAAATAGTGGGTCTTTTTGAAGATTTTCATTGCTCATACTTTTGAATGCTGCTGAAAATTGGTCTTCAACAATTCTGACTCTTGAGTACATCCTGGAAGTTTGTTCTATTAATTCCTTTTTATCAGAATATGATTTTCGATTTGCTCCTTGTATTAAAAGACAAGTGCAGAAGAGAAGACAAGTTATGATCTCTCAAGGGTTCTAAATAGATGGCCTTTGTTTAGTTGAAGTTTGATATTAAAATAAAATTTAAGCAAAAATTTAATGTTTCTAAAAACATTTAAGAATTTATTTTAAAAATGGTTTTTAAAATAATTTTGAAGATATGCCAACAATAATGTAAGTATTTCCACACAGAAAATAGTTTTAATGACAGTTAAAAAGTTGGGAATTGATCTCATACTGTATACTGTAGATACTTGATAGATGTTTGTCAAATGAAGGATAACTTTTTGTGAAAAATACTTTTCACCTTACAGATGAAGTCTTCATTTAATCCTCACTCAACCTTGTCAAGTACATTTTCTCAGTTTTACAGATAAGGAACCCAGTGTTCAGAGAAGTAAATGCCTTGTTCAGTGTCACCTAGTAAGCAATAAAGGTGCAATTTTAGTTCAGAACCATAGTAAAGGCTGGCCCTTACAGCATTTCATAAGGCCCAAGATGACTTCCTGCAGCTGCTGCTCATCCCTTGGTCTTCTGACCTCTCTCTCATTTTCCACTCAGGCTCCAGCCACGTTTGCTAACCCACCTGCATGTCTTCCAGATAAATACTCTATTTAAAATTGTATCCTCCAACCCCAGCATGCCAAATTGCCCTTGCCCTGCATACTATTTTCCCCCATAGCATATTTATTATTTTTAGTTGCTATTATTTGTCTCTGCCTGCTAGAATGTAAAGCTTTGTGAGAGAAGGGATTTTTGTCCCCTTTTTCTGTTGTGGTATCCCAGCTACGCCTCAGTGGGTAGTCCGTGAATATTTTGTGAATGAATGAATGAATGAGTGAGTGAGTGCAAAGCCCATGCTCTTTCCACTAGACCTTCCCACTTTTCATTTGTTAACGGTAAACTCGACAAAATTACTGGGCTATTTTTGCTGTGGAGAGCATTTCCAAATTATATTACTTTATTCATATTGTGCATTCATCTTCATTTTGAATATTTATCTTATATTTTTCTCTCATTCTTGAATATAGACCATTTATCTTTACAAGTCAGCTAGATTTTTTATAAAGTATTAGAAAATAAGGCATTATCTTATTGAATATTATAGGAGGCGATAGTTTAAGGACATATAACATTGTGTAAGTTTAAGGTATACAGTCTGTTGATTTGATACACTTATGTATTGCAAAATTATCACCACCATAGCTTTAGCTAATGCCTCCATCTGGTCACGTGATTCCCATTTCTTTCTTTGTGGGGAGAAAATTTAAGGTCTACTTTTTTAGCAATTTTCAAGTATATAATATAGTATTGTTAACTATCACCATGCTGCATGCCTCAGACCCTCCAAACTTACTGCTCTTGTAACATGAAGTTTATACACTTCGACCAACATCTCTCCATTTCCCCTAGCCCCCAGCCCTTGGTAACTGCTCGTCTCTGTTTCTAGGAGTTCGGCTTTTTTAGATTCCACATGTAAGTGATATACAGTATTTGTCTCTATCTGATTTAATTTACTTAGCCCATTCTGATTTTTAAAGTTTTATTTCATGACTTGTTATCATTACAGTGTTAGGAACTAATTTATTAAATATGCTATATTAAATATTTTTCTCTATTCAGTATAATTTTATTTCCAGAGGAATAAAGTTTTTGTCCACAGTTGAAAACATGTGGAAATAATATTCAATATGTAGAATTTACTGACTTAATTTGCTTTTAGTATGTACCTACCATGTAGAATCTTCTGCTTACCTAGGTATTAAAATATGAACAAGACATATGGTTCACTGGTTTAAAAAAAAAGTCCCAATATAATGTGGCAAGTTTTGGAATAGAAGTATGTATAAAGTTTTATGAAAATTTTTGTTATAGAATTTCTAAGGACTACAAGGCTGCTGTAAAGTGAGGGTATTCCTGTACTATTGCAGGTATATGATGGCCTTCTCAGCTTTTACTGTCACCTAAATACAATTGAAATTAGTACCGTCATTACAGCGAGAACTCCTTTTCCCATGCTTCTAGAAAAATGTTGGAACAAGTGAGTGAGTTGGCCCAGAGGTTCCCAAATAGAGGCTGGCAGAAAAGTTGTTACTGGTACTGAGCAAAGTGAAAAATAAGCAGAAGAAAAGGGATCTAGAGGGAGAGAATACTTGACTCTGTGTGTGTATTGTGTATGTAAGATCGCCAAGCCTGCTTTTTTAGGAAGGTTTGCTTTTATTCTGAGATTGTCCTTTCCCCTTTATGATTTAAAAGATCCTTTTTTTTTTATGAAGTTATAGTGAAAATAAATGGTGGCTAGTTATTATTTTAATGCCTTTACCTGAAAAAAAAAACACCCCAAAACCACAACTTACTCTTCGTAATTTTAAAATTATATAAATAGATATGTGAAATCCCCAAAAGAGGGAACCACTGATACAGGTACTGCAGAACACTGCATAATTCCTGCAGCACCCCCTTCTTTTGTGGGGGGAGGGGTATAGCCCAGCAAGCTTCAGGAAATCATTGTATTCAAAAGGCCCTGGTCCCTATATTCCTGGTGTCTCCAGCTCTGGAGATAAGCCCTTGGGTAATGAATGAGCATTAGTGAGATTGACAGTGTTGGTCAGAGGTTGCAGTGGCTTCTGTCCTGTGGGTGAGCTTGGTGTCAGAAAAGTAATCTACATGTATAATTAGGAATTGGATCAGTTTTAAATGTTTTATTTCCTGTCCCAACAAGTTTCAGTGACTGCTGTGGTCTTAGAAGATAAAGCATGAAAGACAACTAATAAAGGGTTGGAAACAGAAATATTTATTAGAGGTTTTGTGTCTGTGTGTCATGTGTGTGTGTTTCTATTTCTTCTGATTAGAACATAGTATCAAAAATCCTGTGAAAACCCTGTATCCTATAATTGTGCTGCTGAGGCTACTAGCCTGCATCGGAAACCTTTGGGTTTTGGTTATAAATTAGAGAGCATGTGTCTGTTGGCATTTGGGGAAGGCAAACTGGAGAAATTCATGAAAGAACAATAATACATACATGTTGATTGTCCAAGCTGGGAAGAAGAATATCAGTAAACTATTATTATTTAAAACTAATTTACCCACCTAGTATTGTTCACTAGTTTAAGGCTGATTTTGTGCTGTTTAAGTTTTTAAAACATTTAATTTTTGAAAAGTCAATCAAAATTTCCTTTATTTTAGGTTCCAACTTTTTAAAACAATTGATACTAATATTTAATATATAATGAAATATAGCCAACTGCAGAAATAACACTCTGAAGTAAAAATAATACTATTAACACATTTTAGGAAGGCATTTTTAAATGGTTTAATAATAAAGGTATGTTGTTGTTTTAATATTTAAATCCCATCAAGATGATCACAGTAATGGAATGCAGCAGGTCCAAATACCAGTCAGTAGTTAAGCTGCATCACCATGACCTAGGGAGTTTTAAAATTATTCTAATTTAAATATTTTGGATATAGTTCCTGGGGCTTTAATTTACAACTATTGAATGAAAATTGGAAAGACGAAGGAATCCTTATTTTTTTAATTGAATGTATTGGGGCGACATCGGTTAATAAAACCACATGTAGGTTTTAGGTATACAGTTCTACAATACACCATCTGTATATTGTGTGTTTACCACCCCAAGTCAAGTCTCCTTCCATCACCATTTATCCCACCATTAATTGCTACTGTCTTTTAGCTCCTTTCACTGCACCTTCCCTTTGGCAATCACCATACTGTTGGCAATCACCATACTGTTGTCTGTCCGTGATTCTTTCTTACTTTTTTTTTCTTAACCCTTTCATCCTTCTTACCCAGCCCCAAACCCCTCCACTCTGACCACTGTTAGTCTGTTCTCTGTATCCATGACTCTCTCTACACTGTTAGTTTATTTTGTTCATTAGATTCCACATGTAAGTGAAATCATATGACAGCTTTTTTTAAGTAACTAACCATGACAATTTATACATATCTCCAGGAGTGGTGGTGACCGTTAATTGCTATTATTTATCACAGTCATCGTCGTCATCATTGTTGTTAATGGTGTGGGCTCTAAAGTAAGACTTCCTGGGTTTAAATACCAGCGTCAGTCCATACTAGTGGGACAGGATGGGCAAGTGACTTAGCTGTTCTGGGCCCCGGGATTTTTCCATCTGGAAAACTTGGATATTAATAGTAACTACTCATAAGGTATTTTGAGGATTAAAGGGGATATTGTATGCCAGGAGCTTAATACAGTGCTCTGCAATAGAAAATGTTAATTATATCATTGTTGTTATTTTTACATTGGAATAGCAGCCCTGACCTTTTCTTCCTTTCAGTTAGTTGTTTAATTAATACTCACACCTTGATCCCATTATTATGATATTATTTTATTTGTGTAGCCATTCAATGAGACAAATTTTGAACCTTTAAAAGAAGTGTATGCTGATAATCAGCAAAGTGTTTTTTGACTTTCTGAATAGATTGGAAAGAGTTCTAAAGGCAGATAACTCTATATTCATTTATTTATAGTTGAGGCCAAGAGGGAATGCATTCACTCTTGTAGATGTTTCCAGGGACCTTCCTTTGCTTCGAAATGGAAACTTTTCACTGTTCGCTTTAAATAATCTAAGAGAGAATTTCAAAGGTGAAGGAGATGAAGGAAGGATTTTAAAGTTATTGCTTTAAAAAAAGTGGTTTTCAGCTGTGGCCATGCATTGAAATCACTTGGAATACACCATACCACACCACACCACCACCACCACCACCGCCACCATCACCATCACCATTACCAGCAACAGCAACAGCAATAGTTTTTGAACCTGCTGTTTGAATACAGTAATAAAGTAATAGGGATGGTCAGGTGTATAATACTTATTTTAGCTAACATGTTAATTTCTTACTTGCTTATTTACATGGAAGTATCTGTGTGATCACATTATATTTGGGTACAGTTCATAGGATATGAAGCCTAATTTTATTACTTGATTCATTAAAGATTTATAAATGTTTCCTTCTTTTGATGAAATGTTGTTGGCTATATCCATGATTCTTTTGGGTATGAAAAGCAATTCCTAATAGAAGCATAGTTCCACTAGTAAAATAGGATTCTTTTTAGGTTTCCTAAAATATGTGCTACAAAAAGGTAGTCACTTATCTTTGTGTTTAGAAGTGAAGTTGGCGGCAAGGGTTCGGACAGTCCACGTGGACAGGCAGCTAGGCATTTTACCATATGTGCTAGCCTGCTATACTTCAGTCCTTCAAGGGTAGGTCAAATTAGTATCAGACACTATGGGACTGGTTTTCTATAAATATAGGTTCATATTACCTTCTGCGAGTAAAATTCTCACCGGCTTTGTTGAAGTTTTGGAGGGTCTTGTGTGAGGGACTAATAGCATACATGGATGGGGATTTATATACCAAAGGGAAAGCTCTAAGGGCTGATGAAGTGGAGTGGATTGGAGACCACATTTACATACCCAGTTTGTGTTGTTGGTACCTTTGTTTTTTTGTGAGAGTTGGAGAAATGGATGTTAAAGGACTAATATCCTAGGGCATTTTCAGGTGAAAAGCATTGTTAATTTAGGAGGATTTTAGTTCAGATCTTTTGAGTTGAGATAACTGGTTATAAATTTTATTCATTACGAGCTCAAATAATGTTACTGCTAAGCTTCCAATACAAACATGATCATTTTTCAGAAATACTTATTCACTATATTTCCACATACATTTTACCAGTCTTATGTGTGAATGAGTTACCAGCCCACATCTTTTTTTTCCCCCCTTTAAAACCATTCTACCTTCTTCCTCTGATATTATGGCTAATAAATACAAGGATGTGAGCCTTCTTTATTTACTTGGTTGGCGTATTTGCAAGTATGAATTTAACATTCTGATTTTCAGCTTCAGGTGACTGGAGTCCCAGAGTACCAAATTCCAGGGACACCAGGCCTGTGTTTTATTTCGTCTACCTTTGCTACTTTTTGCTTTGCAAAGTCCGGACTGAGTGAGGCCCCAAGGGAAGGGGGCTGATACTGAATTTATGATCCTGTGCCCCAAATATTAGATGGGGTGGAATAATGGAAGCTGTTGACTCAGTGTGGGGGAGGGGGGATGAAGTTCTGCCAATTATAAATAAACAAACAAACAAATAATAAACAACCAAAATCATACTGAGGGTGAAGGGAGGTGTGTATGTTTGTGGTATGTGTGTATGTGCATGCACGGTGCACATGTGATGGGATGGGCTAAAAAAAAATAGTTCTCTCAACTGTTTAGACACAAGGAGAATCTGTCTCCTAAGTGAGCTTGTATCTTACCTCTACTATTGAATTCTGTGTCCATTTTCCCATCACTTGTGGCACTTGGAAATTCTTTAATTATTTACATATAAACATGGAGGTGAGGGTAGTTATTTTCTCTAGCTTATTGATGAAAGTTGATGGGATGCTGGGAGATGATAATAGAAAAGGCATGTGGGAGAAAATGACTCATGTTAAAAAGGAAGGAGAAGCATAATACAGTGAGAAATATAGCTACCAAGTGGATTTACCACTTAGCTGGTCACTACATTTTTTTCTGGGGTGAGAAACATTTTCTGAAATCAGCTTAATTTTAAGGGTTGTTCCAGAGTAGAGGAATCTGACCCCATGGGGGTCTTACCAAGCTGCAGTAATTGGATCAGTTCTTCTTTCCTTTAAATACTGACATTGGATGGATGGGTTGCTTTGCTAATAACCAGTCGTGGTATTACATAAGCACTAATTGATTCCTCATTATTTATGGTTATGATTCTGTGGGACCCCTCTCGTGGGCTCGGGGTAGCCTGTGGAGGCCAGAGGTTTCTGTTTGGAAGAGGGACAGCATGAGCATTCATTGCCTGGTCTGCTTTGGGATTCTAAATGACTTTTAAGTTTTCTAATTTACATTTATTTCTAAATGTCTGTAATTTTTTTTCTTTATGTTACTTCAGAAGTTTTTAGATTTTCAGATAGATTTGGGAGATGATAGCTTTGAGTTGTTAAAATCTGGTGTTACTCATTGCGGTAAAAATGTACTGCCTGTTTGCCCTGGCTCAGTTGGTTGGAGTATCATCCCATTGACTAAAAGGTCATTGGTTTGATTCCCTAGTCGATGTGCATATGAGAAGGCAGCAGCCAATCAATGTTTCTTTCTTGCATCGATGTTTTTTTCTCTCTCTTAGAACAATGAAAAAAATTTTTTTCTTTGGGTGAGGATTAATAAAAATGCACTGTCTGCCTGATTTCTTCTTTTTGTCATTTGTGAGAATTTTCTTTATGGCCTAGTACCTGATATGTTTTATAAATGTTTCTTTACAAAGAATATTTGTGTCTGCCTCTTGGACTGTTCCATAAACATTAAACTTTTATTATTGAAACCTTGTGAACTATTCAGAGAGTGTTCTCTGATCCTGGCCTGCCCTACACTTTTCATATTCTCCTTTTTCAAATCCCACTGGAGCTGGGGAGAGGAGGGCAAGGAGGTTGGGAGCAGCATGGCTATGTGAGGCGGTCGAGGGCCAGACTTCAAGGAGGGGCCCTTTCCTTGGCCCGATGAAGTTAGGGCATCCTTCAGCAGGAATTAGAATTTAACCGTAAAGGAATTGACCCTCTGAGGAAACCTCTCCCTCTCTTTTTCATTCGGTCAGTCTTGATTACTTAAGTTGTTTAATTCAAGGAGAGGAAACCACTTTAGAAGAATTAAGTCTGTGAAAAAGGATGAAGCAAAGCTTATTGGGGGAATGGGCTAAAGAGGAGAGAGATGGGGTTCGGTGTAATCCTTTATGAATGGGTCATGTTGGAGATTTATTTGTTGCTTTCCTTCTGCATCCTTCCTCTTCTTCTTTTGCATATACCATGTTCTATGGAATATGGTATATTACTCTTGCCTTTCACTGAGTTTGAATGTTGCATGGTGGTGAAGAGTCTAGACCCTGGAACCAGTCTGCCTGAGCTTGAATCCTGTCTCCACTGCTTGTTAGCTC
The DNA here is from genome assembly GCA_004026545.1 of Mormoops blainvillei. Lineage (NCBI taxonomy): Eukaryota > Metazoa > Chordata > Mammalia > Chiroptera > Mormoopidae > Mormoops > Mormoops blainvillei. The sequence goes on along the minus strand of PVJD01003239.1, from coordinate 144,920 downwards.
TGTGACTCTGGGCAAATCACTGAATCTCTCTGTCTTGGTTTTCTCATCTATTAGATTGGAAATAGTACACACTACGTAGGGCTGTTAGGATTAAATGAGATGTAATATGTGGAAGTGCCTAGAATAGTACCCAATATATGTACCCAGTAGAACTTAAATGTAAGCTGTTATCATTGTTCCATTAGCAGATAGCCTGTTTCACATTTGTCTGTAACATTACATCTGTTTGGATAAAGAATAAAGTTGAGCTGCCCTAACGTTAACAAAAGGACTAAATGTGAACTGCATAAATTTTTTAAATAACCAAATATATGAATCTCTTGAATATTATTGCGGTGACCACAAAGATTAATTGTGGTTGTCACTGCTTCAATATGGTTTGCTTTTTGGAGAAAAGTTTATCATTTATAGATGCTTTCCTAATTCATAAGTACTGAGTTATGGAGTTCTCCACGTGGATGGTCTGGTTTTTTAACCAGTGTTAAAATTATAGTGTATCAAAAATAAGATTAATTAAAATTTCCCCTGAAGATTTTAACTTTAATGTTACATTAATAAGCTTTTTCTTGTTCCCTATACAGCATCAAAACTTCAATCAGCTTCGAGGTATAGGGTCTGATTTGGAACTTAGAAAACCTTAGTAATTAACCATGATGGTCCTGTGCATGTAATTAGCCATTGATTAAAGGTATATAGTCATGTTCATAATCAGCCTTGTTTAGTTTTTGTTTATTTATTTTAAACATTGAAGTAGATAACAGTCAAAGAGAAAACTTGGCCTGACTAAATTTAGTTATAGTTTTGAAAGTGATTAAGTCTAGAAGCATAAAAGAAGACATTATCTCATGGCTTAACTCAGATTGTAAAGTCTTTGACTGTAAAATATTGTACATTGGGCCTTTGGGGACCTATGGGGGTGGTGGTGGGAGGGGAAACTCACTGGTTAAGAATGATTTCTAAATTTATAACTTATTTTTCTCAAGAGTAACAGTGATGCTATATCCCTTCAAAAATACTGACTACTTCTTGTTCTCTTACATCTTATCTGGTAGAAAAATCCTGTTTTCAGGGGTCCTATCCATTCTCACTTAGGCTAACCCTAACGTCCATGTCAGTAGGCACTGTCTTAGGGGAATTATCCATGAGGTCCTAGGGACTTGGGCTAGCGCTTGGGTTGTGGGATGTGAGGAGGGAAAAGGGGTTGGTGGAGAGGAGTCATGTGGACCCTGTGAATATGAGCCTACCTTTCACTCCCTTCTGCCGGGGCTGCTTGGTGGCTATAAGGTGGGTGCTTATAAGCTGTTGCACTTAAGTGCAGGGAGCAGGTGGCCCGTGTTTTGAAGCTGCTGTCAAGCATTTACTGGGAGTCTGGCAACAAAGGGTGCAAGCTTGTTAAAGTCCTTCGTGAGTAGTATAAAGGGAATCTGGGAGTGTGGTTAGAGACACGGGCACTGCGCCCAGCTGCATAACTCATTCATTGTGAGACCTCAGTGATTGTCTCTAATTTTCTTTTTGGAAAATAGAGAATAATAATATAATGCCACCTGCTTACCTCTAAGAGTGTTTTGAAGATTAATGAGTTAATTGCCTTAGATGAAGGCAGCAGAGCTTAGTCCGGTCAGAATTTGATTGCCTTTCTAGGGGAGCTCCGGTTTAGGGGAATAAAATAGTGGAAAGAAGGTAGGGATAGAATGGCTGTCTGCAACTTAATGTGTGTCAAGTTCAACTATAGATCAGGGTTCCATTTTAGCTGGGGAATTTTAACTTAAAATTTCTAGATATTTTTTAGAAATAACACAAAACCAAATGTCTGGCCTGCCATTTGTGGGAAAAGAATAGATGTTTGTTCTTAGAACATATTAATAAAGATGTTAGTGGTTTTCTCCCACTGTAAAGAAAGAAGATGGGCCAAAAGAGAGCATAGATTTGAGTAGAGATTGTTATTGTCCCAGTGCTGACATGCCCTTTTGAGAGAGTTGGTATTACTTCATTTTGTTGACTTTTCAAGTTTGTTTGACAAAGAAGCTTCATAGATATCAAGCCAAGAGAAAACAAAAAAAAGTATAAACACACATACACATAACACTTACTTTAAATACCAAGGATGTCAGCCTGAAATTAAAATGAATCAACTGACATTTCTGCTCTGAAATTTTTTGGTAAAACTAATTTAAACCAACAGTGAAAACTTCTGGCTTTTACCTTATAATGGGAAACTTGACCTTTTTCAGTGTTTTTGGTTTAAGGATGTTGACATTGGTTTGTTTTGGGTTAAAATTTGCTTCAACTCTCTAATGGCTCTTGGGATTTTGGTCAATCTTTGGTGTGGAATAACAAATGCTGTAACTTGTGTTGGTATCATGTAGCTTTTCAAAGACAAGTTCTCCAAAGTAGTGGATATGGTATCCCCTCCTGCCATGTGTAACTGTTAAAACACTGTTGTCATGTGAATTCTTTTTTTTTTTTTTGAGCTTGCTTTTGAAATAACTTTCACAGAGAATTCCTGTTACCTAGAAATTGATGACAGACTTACACCATTTCCTTTTTTTTTCTTAGACGTTCCATCCTCAGAGCAGCCTGAACTGTTCCTAAAGAAACTTCAGCAGTGCTGTGTCATTTTTGACTTCATGGACACGCTATCTGATCTTAAAATGAAAGAATACAAGCGCTCCACTCTTAATGAACTGGTGGACTACATTACAATAAGCAGAGGCTGTTTGACAGAGCAGACTTACCCTGAAGTAGTTAGAATGGTGAGTTTCTTTTTTTTCGCCGGGGACACTTTTAAGCACCTTCCATAGCAACTCGCAGGTGTATTTATTGCAGAGTCAGGTCACTTGGAGGCCACCTCCGCAAAAGAGAGCCAACCTTCTGAGAGCTAAGCGCAAGTAGTCGGTACAGTACTAGAATATGAAGAGCACTATTTTATGAGAATGAAATCCAGAACTTTTCACCTACAACAGTATTGGAGGAATCAGTGACTTCAAACTATGAAGCCAAGACTGCCAGGGTACTGTCGGATTCCTGGCACTGGGAAAAGAGCAGACACAGGAGAATCAAGAAAACGTTTAGATCTGTGTTTGAAAAATATTCAAGCCTGTTGGATGTCTTGATTTTTCTCCCCTCCTTATTCATTGTGGTATATTAGAAATGGCTTTATGCTTAATGAAATGTGATTTATAGAATCTAGTTAAGCCTCTCTTGGCTTCACAAGCTAATTATTCTCTTTATACTCTGAATCAGGGGTGATATCTTTCATTATTTTTGAACAGTGTTTTGCACTTTGTGTGGTCGTTAGGAGTTAAGAGAAGAAACGTTATTAGCATAATGCAATTAATTATGCTCTTATTGTATCAATAATTATATTAGTTTTTCAAAAGCTGAGCCAAAATATGGTTTTCTGTTAGATTTCTGTGGGAGGATGTGCTTCTTTGGCATCCTAGAAGATCTGGGATCTATAGAGTGAGTGCACACTATTTGGGTGGGTTGGGTGGGGGCTGGGGCTGGTCTACTAACTGGTGAAATTGTGCTTCAGCGACCCAAAAGGGTCAGTGCATAATATCATAACTTGAGAAACTTTGATGTGTGATGGTCATTTCAACACATCCAGTATATTCCTCAGATCCATAGCTCAGTGTATATTGCATTTGTGGCTAATTTACAAGAACATAGTACTAGAATGTTTTGTAGGTTAATTAATAACATGTGGCTCTTGAGCAGTGGTTCTCAACTAGGGGTGGTCCTGCTTCCCAGGGCACTATGGCAATGTCTAGGGACATCTTTGGTAGTCCCAGCCAGCGGTGGGAGGAGTGTGTACCCTACCAGCATTTAGTAGAGAGAGGCTAGAAATGCTGCTGAACATCTTAACCATGTACAGACCCACAGCAAAGAATCATCTGGCCCCCAAAGCCAGTAGTGCTGCTGTTGAGAAACGCTGCTCCAGAGTTTGCATGTTATAATACCTCTTAACCTGATACTTAGGATCTCCTCTAGTCCATCCGCCTTCTGCAGAGGATGGTCTCTGGTTTTAACCTGCTTGTGTCCTCAGCCAAGAGATATCCACTGTTTATAACTTCCTTCTATACCTTTATATGGATAGTCTATGAAAATATCAGCATATACAAGTATGTATGTATAAATACTGTTTTTTATAAACACACACATATATATATATATACATTCTCTGTAACTTGCTTTTTTCACTTCAATATATAATATATATCAGCACATATGAAGCTGCCTCATTCAGTCTTTTAGCTCCATAATATCTCATTGTGTGGAGGTGCTATAATTTATTTAATCCGTATCTTGTGAATATCCTTGTATGAATGTCACTGTGCTCTTAAATGAGAACTGTATATCTGTATATTTGCTGATTTATTTTTTAATAGCCTTTCTTTTCTCCCCTCTTTCTGGACCTTCGTGTATTTCCTGTCCACCCTCCCCCTCTACACCTCCAAGACCCCCTTCACTTACTCTGATTCTCCCTTTTATTTTAGGACTGGGCTTAAAGTGCTACCACTGTTTCCTGAAAAAGCCCAGAGTTTTCTCCTTAAGTTCCCCGGAAACCCACCCTTTTGGGTTGGGTTGTTTTTTCAGCAAATTAGTTCATTTGTTGCTTTAAAAAATATATATTTTTACATGTTTGTTTGATTTTTCTAATTAGACTCTAAGCACTTCTAGGTAAGAAGTATGTCTTGCACATCACTGTGACCTCTTAAGGCCCCCCAGATCAGGCCTACCTGAAGTTGTTCGAATGAGTAAATGAACTCTCTTAAAATGTGAACAGGTTAGACATTCGTATCATAATTAAGATGTCAAATGTCATTGGATTCTACTAAAAAACCCAGTATTTGGCATAATCCAAAAATTCTTTCATTCTTATGAACGAGCTTGGTCCTAAATCCGCTTTGGTTTCTTAAAGGAGGCCATTTTTTTCTTTTCCCTTATCACCTCCTTCTACCCGTCTTACCCCACCCCTTGCCAAAAAAAATTATTAAAAGATTTTATTAATTGTGTGTTTAAAATATACTTGAACCCTACTTTAGGAGGAGTTGAATCTGTAGCACATTTGGTATTCTAGGGCATTAGAAATGTAAGTGGAGGGATTAATGATGATCTCTCACGTCCTTCCTGCTCTGAAAACTGCCAGCTCTTTTGGTTAACATGGCCTAGGAAATTTAGAATGAATTCTGCCATTCTTAAAGTTTACAAACCTTTGGCCAAAGTAGTTGCTTAGGAAAGTGGTTTGTTTTATGTATTTCTCATGGGGTCATATCTGGATGGAAAAACGAGAATCAGGACTTTCAGTTCGTTTAGCTGTGGTACATTCTGCTTAGTATCTTCTCAAGTGTCAGGCTTCTGTCCTTGAGGCAGTAATTTTACCACGTGTGCTCATGTGTTCCTTTTGGTTCTGTTGCCATGCATCCACTTGAAAGATCTTTTAGATTTCTGACTCTCCCAGTAATCTTATGTTAATTTTTTTTTCACCCAAGCTCCAAATGCTATGTATTTGTGTATTCTTTATATTCTCACATCTTTCTTTTCAAAAATACCTCTTGGGAATAGTTCAGATGTGAGCTGAAATTGCATTGGTGAAGACATTTTTTTGGCTAACCCCAGGTAATGTTTACTGAATGACTGAGAATCCCACGCTTTCACATTTTAATGATAAAAAAAGGGCAGGCCCCTGCTCTGTCAACAAACTCACAGTCCGATAGAGAGGATACTCATGGGAATGAGTAAGACCATGTCATATATGCATTGATACAAGGCAAGGAAGGAGTAGAGGGAAACTGTGGTTAACCAGAGGTAGGTAGGAGTGGTGAAGGAAGGCTTTACAAAGGGAGTTAAGCCTCAGTAGGGTATTAAAGAAGAATGTGTGTTATTCAGGTGGCTGAAATAGTGTTGAAAAAGAGAATTATGCGATACAAAGGAATTCCCCAACCCGATGATATAGTTAGAGAAACACAAATAGTGCTGTGTTGTTTCAACATTGCGTGTGTGGGTGTGTGGGTAGTGGGAGGAGGTGAATGGTGCCAGCTGAAGATGAAGATGCTAGCCAGATCCTGAAAGAACCTTACAGATAAAGGAGAACCACTGCAGTTGTGTGGCACAGTCAGATTTAGAATCCAGCAACAGTGAGTCAGAGCGATTGGAGGGGGTTGAAATGGAAGGCAGAGAGGAATCTACAATATTAGGGGATTGCCGTGTTAGGGAAGTGTGGAGGACCAGGCACAGGTGTGGAAGTGGAGAAGGAGAGGAATGGATGGCATTTGAGACTAACCTAGGAGGTAAAATTGAAACCACTTCGTGTTTGTGGGGATGTTCGGAGCGTGAGGTGGAGGGGCCAGAATGGCTTTGGGAATTAGGTGTTCGTGGGGCTGCCCTTTGAGAAAGGTATAGCAGGAGGGAGAGCGGGTTGTGGGTGGAGGCTGAGGAGTTGATTTTTGATGTAACTTGTGGGTTTTGGGAGACCTAGATATGGAAAGATGGTAATTATCAGCATGAGAGTAGGGCAGCGGAGAAAAACTCCAGGTGATAACAGGGAGTCGTAAGCTAGCGCAGTGGCACAGGTGCGAGCTGGTGGGAGAGGAGAGCAGGAACTATGAGGAAGTTGAGATGGTGACTGTAGATAGTGATTGCATGTACAGTGGTGGAATCTTGGCTGTACTCTCTTGATTAGAATGGAATGCTACCACTTCTGTCCTGCAGAAAGTATATACTGTGTCTCACTGGTCGTTTGCTGTTACTATTTTCCTACTTTGTCTTTGTGACTTGGATTGTCTTGGTTTCAAAGCCTTCTCCGCTCGTAATCTGTGGTGAAATCTCTATAAACTGCAAATCTTAAGAACATGTGATTTTCCAAATCTAAGTAGCTTTAAGATAAAATATGTTGAACAATTTTTTGTCTTTTCCATTGAAGTCTTCCCTTGTGTCTTTTATATTGTTTCTTAGCCACCATTAACTTTGTTTTTCGCACTCTCAAATTATACCTTGCCATTTGGTTATCTAAGTGCTTTATCTTTTGTACATTCTTTGATTTAATTGGAAATCACAGCTCTGGTTAGCCTCTTAATAGAATAATATGGTTTTGTAGAAAATTATGAAGTCACAATTAATGTCTCAGAGTCTGCCTACACAGGAGTGCTTTGTTAACTTCACTGCATACTCTGTTGGCTGAAGGACAGAGTTTCTTTTTGTAAAATAACAACTATCTAAAAGTCGCCTTGGGAACGATAACTACCGGGGGAAAGATGAAATTTCCATTTTTCATCTTCCTGCATCTGATAAAGAATATAAATATACATCCTGGCCAGAATTTGCTTTGGAGGTGACTCTTCAGACCCAAAGGAGATAAGATCTATCAGTGTGAGCCACTGAGGGGGGCTGTGGTGTGGCGGAGGTAGGCTGCTTACACGACTGGAAATAGAAGTAACGGAGGAGAGTGGAGCAGTAATCTGGGAAAGGCATTTCGGAACTGGAGTAACTGGTAAATTTTGAGGATGGATAAGTCTCAAAAAGCTAGAACCTGAGAATTAAATCAGAACGAATTCCTCGGTACTTAGAAAAGAATAAGAGGTCATGACAATGAAGATCACTACAAGACATTTTTAGAAATGAGATCAGGAAGAATTCACTGCTCAAAGTTAGGAGCAGATTGTTACCGTTTGTAATTTACCAGAGGGTAGAGAAACTGGCAGGTACTTTGTCCTTTCCTTAATTACCATCTTTAACTATCACACTGAGCTTCTTTAGTTAATGCTCATTTACCAATATTCATTTAGCATCCTAGGAGGTCCATAGATTGGCTTCATGGGGTCCGTGGACCCTCTAATGTGGACTGCAAAATTTTGTATTTTGTGTATTTTTGTGGTAGAAGAGGACAGCTTTTGATTAAATTTTCAAAGGTATATCTGACTTCAAAGTGACTTAAGCTTGATTTTACCACATGTGCAGTGCTCTGCTGGGTGCTGCTTTGTTGGAAAATATAGGATGAGATTGAAACTCCCATTTGTGGCAGTAACCAAAGATTAAAAAAATGAAGTTGTTAAAGTGATTTCACCAGTGAAACCGTGTGGGTCTGGAGTTTTCTCTATGGGGAAGTTTCTAGTAGTGAATTCAATTCCTTAAATATATATCTGACTCTTTAGATTTTCTTTTTCATCTTGTGTCAGTTTTGGTAGGTTATAATACTTACACACTTTAGCGTTGTAGTCACACTTAATCCTTAGAGGTTCTTCACAGAGGTGTATACTGATGATTCTTATGTTTTTTTCCTGCCCTGCCACTCCTGCTCAGTATATACGAGTGCCTGGTGATTGGGCGTGAGGAGGGCTGTGTTGTTGAAAACACTCTGGTCCCCCCTAACCTACAGTCCTTGAGATGATCTTGTTCCCTAAGTTATGTGCTCCCTCATGCCTCCTCTCTGTCTGTCCCGCCATTAGAAGCAGGCAAGCTCTGCCAGCAGCCAAAGACATCTGTAAGTTGCTTGGTTAGCTTGAATTTGCAGCAAGGGAGTTAGATGATTTGAACATCCCTCCATTCCTATGATGGACCCCAATCCTTGGAAACACTTATGTTTGTACAGTTCTTTTTCCTTTTTGCTGTCCTTCTCAGGTCAGTGGTGTACACAGACAGACCTGGGCCCAGCCCTGCTACTTACTTATCTGTGAACTTAGATGATCTTAACTGTCTTAAGCTTGCTACCCCACTGTAACTTTGTAAGGTTGTTGTGATGTCATTATCATCATCATTATGCACGGTACCACCTCTGCTTCTGCTAGACTTACCTTTTTCTTCAGAAAGATTAATCAATTTTTTCAAGTTACGGTGTAGTCTTGCTAGCCTGAAAGCTTTTTTGTGTCTTTAAGGTGACTTTTCATCTTTTCTCTGATAGTTGGTTTTAAACTTTAAGTCTTCCTGGGAAATTTTATTTTCAATTCTTTTTTCTTTTTGGGGGGGTACCCTGTAAATCTACATGTGTCTCTGTGTATAAGTATATGTACATGTGTATATATACTGTCCTTAGTTCACCGAAATAAATTTTTCCTAATATTTTCCCCAGTATTCATGTCCTTACTACGTTAATAATTTATATAACTAATATATAAATAATTCTCTCCTGCAAACATTTTCTCTTGTGGAAACTGATAGGGATTTTAATGTATTTAGTGTTTATTTAAATGTGCTAAGGAGCCGGCTTTTACTCAGGAAGCAACTGACTAGCCATGATTGCTGTTTGCTTCATTTACCAGCTGTAGTCCTTCTGGCTTAACTGCTTTACAGGTTGTTCAAAGTCTTCAGTATACTTAAAATGTTTGACAGCCGTGACTTGTCTAGCACTGATCTGTCCAGTACTATTATCTCACTGTCCCCTCCTGTTCCAAGCTGGCAACAGAATTTTGCAGAATAAGTTACAGGACTGCATTCAAATTCTGGTTTCTTTTTTCTCCCACCTTTTAATTTAACCCTTTTTTAAAAAAGTTTTTTTTATTGTTGTTCAAGTCCAGTTTTGTCCATTTTCCCTCCACAGCTCCCCTTCCCCCCCAGACTCCCTCCTTTGACTTTGTCCTCGAGTTCCCCATATATGTTCCTCGACCACCTTTCCCCTGTTTCTCCCCACCCACCGTGGTCCTCCCCCCCCCCCCGCTCTGTTCAATGTCAGTTTGTTCTTCACTTCAATGTCTCTGGTTACATTTAACTTGCTGGTTTGTTCTGTTGATTAGTTTTCATTTACAGGTGAATTCATATGGTATTGTCTTTCACCACCTGGCTTATTTCACTTAGCGTAATGCTCTCTAGTTCCATCCACGCTGTTGCAAAGGGTAGGAGCTCCTTCTTTCCTCTGCGTAGTATTCCATTGTGTAAATGTACCACAGTTCTTTGATCCAGTCATTTACTGTAGGGCACCTAGGTTGCTTCCAACACTTACCTATTGTAAATTGTGCTGCTATGAACATTGGGGTGCATAGGTTCTTTTGAATTGGTGGATCTTGAAACAGAAAATATGGTTATAGGTATAAGCAATACTTTTGGAAAAATCTATCAAGAAAATGGATGATAAAATGATTGGGAAATATTGCCTATGCAAGTGGGTCTTGGATAATTCTAGCACTTGGTGCTAATTTACATGGTTCAGCCGTACTGAGGAGAGACAGAAATGAGAGAGAGAGGGATTCATTTATTGGTTGATTCTCAGGAGAAAATGTTGGTTACACCACAGTGTAAAAAGGAGAAAATGTGTGTCCTCAATATGGAATTCTCAGAGATAGTAGTGCTCGAGGCAAGAATTTGGCAAGAAAACGATGAGCCGGTCATTTTCAGGAGTTAGTTGGCTACTGACCAATGTGAAAAGCCAAATTTGATCTGGAGATGAAAACAAGAAATGAGCTACCCAGAGACTCCTGCGGAGGAAGTTGCCTCTGGAAAGTGAGGATAAGATAAAAGACTTTTAGAGTAAAAATGCCTTTGCAGTGATGAATAGAGAAGGGTGGGGGTTGGCCGGGCAGTGGCGGAGAGTGAACTGGACAGACCAGAGCCTAAGGCAGCGCGCAGGCCCCGGGCAGGCTGGAGCATTGCCGGCGGAGCAGGGGTGACACTCAGAAGAGAGGATGTTTCTGAATAAAAGTAGGCCTGGTTATAACTTCTTGGTAAGCTGGGGAACAGGTTTATTTTTTTAAAAAATGGGTAAGCAAGCTCTATTGGAGAATATTATCTTTTCTGACCCTTCAGAAATGTAGGTAACAAACAGGGGGCTGGGGGCTAGGCAGACAGTGTTAGGTATTAAATGGGCTTCTTCGTAATGCTGTGGAATCTCCCTTTTGAAGAAGGTAAGGCCTTTATGAGACTAGAACACTCTGGAATAATGTAGGCCTAGGCCTTTTCCTTTTGCGGGACCCGTGGCTTTTTCCCTGAGAAAATTTGTTAAGCTTAGACAATAGAGAAGGTCTGGGAAATTGAGTTTTGTATTTGTACCGACATCAGGTATCAGGTGGGTAATCTGTTATACCCTATTCTGGAAAGTAGGAGTAGTTATCTGAGGGATAAAGTAATTGGAAGGCAGTTATCTTGAAATGCACTTTTAAAGTGGAAGCTAACAGGGTTGGTGGACAGTTCCTGTTCCTAAAACCCTCTCTTGGCTTCCTTCGGAGGAACTTACAGCCACACTCCTGCCTTTCTCCCAAGATGAGGCTGGCCTGCCTCGGTCCTGCCCTCCCTTGGAGTGGCCTCTTACCTGTCATGAAGGAGTACTATCACGTAAGGAACAATATTGTCTATGGTCAGATGTAGTTCAGGTGTGTTTTTGTTTTCATCACTCACCAGCCAGCTCAGGGCTTAGTTTTACTAATGAAGATCCCAGAGACAGAGATACACACAGTAAGAGACGGTGACAGTTTGGGCAACATTTCCTGTTTGTTTTTGGTGATTATAAATAAGAACACATATTCAGTAGCCAGAAATGTATATCAGGAGCCTCAACTGTTTTGGGCACACATGCTTGTGTCTTTTAATTCAAAAGACAAGAGATTTTAATTTTTTTCCAATATTAGCTGATTTTGAACCATAAAGTGGCCAAAGTAGATGTTACAATAGATGTGTTCTCAAAAAAGTCCTGTATTGTTACTGTTTTATCAACATGTGAACTTTAGTTATTACGGAAATCACTTAATATACCAGTTTTAGTACCTTTTAGGACCTGTAGTGCCTGCACAATGAAAGGTGGCCATTACCTGGTGTGACAGGCTAGCCGGTGGACAGGGCCTGAGTGTTCCACTGTGACTGCCAGCCATGCGAGGACCTTCTCAGTATTTATACACAGTAAGCACTGTGACTGTTGAAGTGTTTACACCTCTATTCTTGGATTCCAAGATTTAATATCAACAATTTTCACTTTTGGATTCACTGCTACATTTCCAATTTTGGAGACAGTACAATATAGTTGTTTCTGTGTGTGAAATATTATTTCCCTGCAATGGCTTTTTGTGTGGGGATAACAGACTCTAGAGAGAATTAATTTAACATTACTGCCACCATTGCAGCAGGTAAAAAGCTGCCTACTGTTTTCAGCAAAGTTTAATCTTGAAATAGGAGCCTAATGGAGTGGAGGGTTCATGGTTGGAATTTGTGAGCAATAAGATGGGGAGGCAGGGATGGGTCTAGATTACAGGGGTCTTGGCAAAGTAAGTAGAAGAGGTTAGGCTTAATCTTGTAAGCAGCAAGCAGGAAGTTGCTAAGGTTTTCGAACAGGAGATGAGATGTAAATGATATTCTTCTTTTTCTTTCTTTAACCCCCACAAAGAAAGTCTGTACCCTTCTGCCGGCTCCTTTAAGGAGGTTTAGGCTGGCAGATTTCACCCAGAAGGCCGAGAGCAGAGGGCTTGTCGTCCTAATCTTGTCAAGTGGTGGCAAAGAAAGAGGAAATGGAGAATATGTAAAGGGCTCCCCATGTCCTATATTTTTTCCATGCGCTTATCAAAAAAAGGGGAAACCTGAGGAAAATAATCAGCTCTACTTTCATTATTTAAGTTCAATCATTGTTCACATTTTGGCCAATTTTCTCCTAGTTTTATTTTTTTATGAGGTTTCCCCCTTAAATTAAAAAAAAACAACACAACAACTAGTTATACTTAACATGCAATACAATTTTAAGAACAGGTCTTAGGCAGTGAATGTTCAACAGAGTCAACAATTCTTTACACTCCTGTAACCAAACCCCAGATCTAGAACATTGCTGTCACCCAAGAAAATTTTCCTTGCGCCCTTTCCTTTTTACCTTGTTAAAAATTTTTTTCTAATCTTTATATATATATGTAAAATTCTGGATTCTTTTTTATTACTTCCTTAGTATTATGATATAAGCATACTTTCATGACGTTAAACATCTTTTAAAACATCATTCTCATGGCTGCCTAGTATGCCAGTATGTGGACTTACTATTGTTTACTTAACTGTTTTCCCATTTTGGGACATTTAAACTGATTCCAAATTTCCATTACTAAAATTAGCACCATGATAAGCACCAAAGAGATGTTGTGAAGGAATAAATAACACATTTTATCGATAAGTTGCATAAAGCAGATAATGGAGAGGGAGAGTTGAAGAAAACTCCAAAGGTTTATAGAGCATTGAGAAGGTGAGAATAGAATTCTCTTTCAGGGGGACGTGGAGGTCAAAGAGGATGAGATTGGTTTTGACTAGATTAAATTTGAGATCTAGTGAGATGTCAGAACTGCTCTGTATGTAACTGGAAGTAATGGAACTCAGACATTTATGTGGCCTAGAAACAGAAGTTATAATAGAAAAGGTGACAGGGAACTGAGTACTCAGAGGAGAGTATCACGCCAAGGATCCAGCCTTGCTCCACCTGGAGTTCTACTGCCGAGATATATATAAAGATTTGTTTACTTGTTCACTGGGTGAAATGATGATTTAGAGGCATTCATTTAACTTCTGTGCACAGTATGCCAAGGTCCAGAATGTGCTTTACTTCCTGTTTTGCTTCACACTAAGACCTAATGTGGTTGGTGCTAATTCTGAGAGCGAAAACTGATGAGGGGCCACTCACATTACCTTGGCTAAGGTTAGAGCAGCTGCCATTTGGTTTTCTTGTGGGTCTACTGGATTCTTTCCCACTCAGATGGGATTGAGGTATGCACATAGAAAATTAAATTATTTGAATTATGGTAGAACAGAAGAAATAATTTAATAGGAAATAATCACTAACTTTTGAGTCAGTGGGGGAATTGAACACATGCATATGTTTACTACCTTTACCTCCTAAAATCACACAAAAATTACTGGAAAGAAAACTCACAAGAGGAAAGCAAAATGCAGAGGAGATCTCAGAATCAGCATTTTGGAAACTAGAAAGCGAGTGGACTGGGGTCTCTATCTTGGCCAGTCAGAGAAGGCTGAACCCTAAGCAGCAGCAAGGGAAGCCTGGAAGTAGCCGGCTCACAGCATTAACTCTAAGAAGTTCAGACAGATACCTTTCCAAGTAAGGGTGCTTGGGGGCTAAAATAGGAGACTTGATGGAAAATTTGCTGAGAACTAGCTGGAACTCTTGACCCTCCTACTCTGTTCCCCTAAAACCAGGCAGCCAAGTGACTGCTTCTCTCAAAGTGCAGCAAAAATCTGAAGATTTACTTGCTCTCGAGAGGCTAAACTGAAGGGAACCTCGACTCAGGGACATTAGGCACAGCTGAGAGCAGTGGGCACCTTTCTGAAGGTAGGTGGGTACGTTGAATGGGAACGTGTCACCCTTTCAGCTCCCAGATCCCGTGCCTCTAGTCACGAGACAGATGATCCTACTCTGGAGGGGAAAAGACCTTAAGACACCCATTAAAGGAGAGCCCTCGGTGGGGTGAAAGGGCGGTGGCGGTAAGGAACAGCCTAGCCAGTCTCCCACTACTCAGCGTCAGCCTTTCACCGAGTTCCCATTTTAAACATGACTGGATGTGGCCCTGTAAGAGTGCAGATTTTCTGGGTTTGACCCTTCTCCTGACACTGTTCTGACAGTAATCCTGTCAATTAGTTTTGCATGTTTTGAACTTTATGTAAATGTACAAGGAGGGGCCTCAATTGAAATGTCTTCCTCTTTCCCTCGCACCTCCTCCCAATTTCTTTTCCTGCCTTTGTGGCATCTCTATCACCTGATGGGCTTGTGACAGGAACAAAAGAGTCCATTTCTTCACACACTTTCTTTTGCCTCCTTATAACCAAATGTTGATGCAATTCTCAAAATAGTACCTTGTATTTACATTTGATCTGTATTCGAATTCAATGGACTCTGTTCTTGGTCTCTTACGGACAGATTCCTTTCTTCCATACAGCTGTCAGTGCTCTGATCCTTCTAGAAACTGAATGCCTAAAGCAGTGATTTTCGACCTTTTTCACCTCATGGCACACCTAAACTAATTAATGAAGTTCTGTAGCACACCAAAAAGTACGTTATTTTTTGCCAGTCTGACAAAAAATATAGGTATAATTTTGGTTCATTCACACTGGATGGCTATTGCTGTGTTGGCTGTTGTCACTTTTTTATTTGACAATGTAAGGGGAAAGAGGTCAATGCCCCTGACTAAATAGTTAGGTGCTGAATGTTTTAAAAATTCTTGAGGTACACCGCTTGAAAACAGATGACCTCAAGAGATCAAATTATTTTCAGAAAAAATTATATGTTAAATCCAGTTACATCAGTTGATCATAAGAATTATCAACCAGGTATTGGTACCAACAGCATCAGTAATAACAATGAAAACAGATTTAAAAAAAAAAGTCTATATAAATATGAACAGTGTGTGTACCCAGTAGATTTTGAAAGAAATACTTGATAAAGGAAATAAAAGTTAAAATGATGACATCCCTGTGAGTTAGGAAAATAGTACATGCTCAAGTTTCGATTACTCTAATCTTGTTTTTTTGAATTTCACTGCATGTTTTCAAGTTCTGGTTGGCTGATATAAATCTTAAACCTCCTTTTTTGTTTCTCTACTGTTATTCTCTTTCTTCCACTGATAAGTACTTTTTATCATTTTAAGATGTTCTTTCTGTCTCACTTCAGAAATCAGCTTTAATAGAATAGCTGCTATGTTCTAGAAAGCCCTGCTAATATAGATTTAAAATATGACAGTAAATGTGTAACAATAAGGTTGTCGTCACTGACTTTAGAAATCTTTTAAGTCTTCTAGATTTCCAGGTGTTGTAAAACAAACCTCACAGCTGTCACAAGTGCATGTTTCTTAGTCTTGTGGAACCAGTGCACTCTGTCTTTGGTTCTGGTTTGGTGACTGTTTTCTCACAAAGGTGGTTTTATGGTAAAGGTGTGGACAGAGTTGTTGGGGTGCTTGACCAACCCTATGTATCACAATATTTTAGTCTGTATTGTGTTGCTAAGACCTGTGGTTGTGGCAAACAAGGGCATTGTGGAGATTGTTTTGGCTCAAGGAATCATATTCAGCTCAAGTGAACATAATTTGTGTAATAACTTCTGGGAAGTCTTGTCTGAAATTTTTTAATGTATTGGTAATATTATATAGTAGTGACAGTTACATGTTATCTTAGAGAATAAAGTTAGAACTATAGTGGATGACTCATAATGCAGGAAGTTATGCTGACCCTCTAATTAAATTTCTGCTCTTTGCTGTAAGGTCTTTATGTTAAAATAGGGGATTTTAATGGTTTCACAAGGTAAGATGACTTTTAAACAGCCACGTATATTCACATAGATAGGATTAAAAAGAGACTATATACCTAGTCTGAAGTGGAAACTACAGTAGATTTATTGCATTAATTAAAACATGTAGTTTGGCTTCAGAAACAAATTACTGATTGAACAAATTGCCAGTGAATTAAATTAAGTCCTAATTGAAAGTTTAAAAATTTTGACATTTGTTCCCTCATCAGAGCATTAGCTTAAAAGATATTTATCTGCTGTGATTCTAAGTCTCTTGAGCATAATTACAGATGCTTTGGGACTTTTCTCCTTGTTTTTATTTATCATGTTTAGAAGTTTCTTTATCATTGGGATCACTGAGAATTCTTAAATTTGGAGTTACAAAAAGTAACTTGATATTATATGTATGTTTATTATTTATGACTTTTTTGCTATAAAACAAATAACACAGCAAGACATCTACACAAATTTTATTAGAAATTTGTTATTCTTAGAGTTTTAATATTTAATACAAATTCTAGTATATTTGGAAATAGTCTCTCTTTAAATACACGATTTATAGTCTTAAAGTAAATTTTGCTTATGTTCACATTTTTTGTTTTGTATCTAATTGTTTTTTTTTAAAGGTTGTGTTTGTTTATTTTTAGAGAGAGAGAAAAGGAGGGAGAAAGAGAGGGAGAGAAACATTAGTGTGTGGTTGCCTCTGGCGTGCCCCCTACTGGGGACCTGGCCCGCAACCCAGACATGTGCCCTGACTTGGAATCAAACTGGCGACCTTTTGATTCCCAGGTCAGCACTCAGTTCAGAGAGCCACACCAGCCAGGGCTGTATCTAATAGTTTTTAAACATTGTATCCATGGTAAATGTTGATGAACTACTCTGAGATTTTCCTGTTTTCTTTCAGGATTTAGTTTTATCATATCTGTTTAGATGCATCTATTGAACTGACACAAAATACTCTGAGAATTATGTGTGGTGACCTACCTTCAACATTGCAACTCAGGAATGTTATTGAAATTATTACTTAGATGAGGTCTTAATACAAATAGTACTAAAGGAATAATGACACTTTAAAATTTGCTTGAATATTCTCTAACATCATTCATTTAATCCTTTTTTGTTAGAAAATTCACTTTTTAGATGTAATCTCAAGAAAATTGATTTTATAGCTTTGATGTCATTATATTTGTATTTACAGTTTTCTTGTAGTATTGCATAATTGTAAGGTATTTGTTTCACAGATAAAAGGTCAACTAGTTTGTCTACTTTTATTCCAGAAAGATGACACCTAATCATCTAGAAAGTAGGATTGCAAAGCACAGAGAAGTTGATTTAAGTTGCCTTGTTGTACTGTATAAGTGCTTCTCCAGCTATGTCTGGTTTACCTAAGCCTTAAATAATCATAGTGCTAACAAATGTATAACTAACAGAAATTGAAACTATTCATTTAATAGTTTCTTTTTAATAACTTTCACTGTATTGTCCTTACTCTCTATTCAGTATTAATCCTGGTAGATAGTTATGAGTAGCTACTAGGTACTAGCTACCTTTTGTCCTTTTATGATTTGCTAATCATTTTTCTTACCAACAACAAAATGTCATCAAAATCATGGGTAAAATCAGTAGTTCTGTAGAGATAAATGGACTGGGGACAGCGAGTTGTTTTTTTTCTGTAGTAATTTAAATAACATTAAAAATAAGAAGAGTTGTATTTTGATATTGCAAGTCAAAAGTAGTAAGTTGTTTGCTTAATCAAAACCTGATGAAAATGTACCTAAATACTTCTTCCCCTTTTGGGCCAAGCACTTGGGAGCCTTTTAGTTCCCCCTTGCATATTTGGTCAAGACTTGGAAATTTATTTTTTTGCACCGTACTTAACAACAGTTGGCGTAAACTAAAAAATTGACAGTAAGAGAGCAGCCCGTCCTTCAAAGCGAGCAGCTGTTAGGACCTGTGTCGTGCCTGGAGCAGATACCTTCTCTCTTCCGCCCCCACCACGGCAGGCTGCAGGGCCAGGTCTGAGCCACGGCCCAGTCGTTACCAGAAGGCGTTCTTAATGAGCACTGGTGTTGTTTTAGGGCTATCAGATTTAGCAAATAAAAACACAAGATGCCTAGTTACAGCTGAATTTCAGGTAACGAATACTTTTTTTTAGATTAAGTATGTTCATGAAATATGGATATACTTTAGCTAATAAAAATTATGTGAAATTCAGATTTATCTGGCAATCCCCCAGGTATTTTCATTTATTGTATATTAGGTGCTAGGCATTCAAAAATTAGTAAGGAGTCCTTAAGGGGTTCAGAATCGAAGTGGGAGAGATAAGAAGGAGGGACGGGAGGAACAGGAGGAACGCCAGAGGGGAAACTGTTACAGTTAAGACGTTTGATGATGGGGCCTGCACCAGGCAGCAGGGGTGAAGAGACTGGTCTGTTTGCCTGTTAATGCTGAGCAGCGCTCTCGGGCAGGTTGACGGTGTCCCTGGGTGCCAGCGAGGCCACTGGCAGGCCAAGAACCTGGGGAGATTATGGGAAAGGTGAGAAAATGAAAGAGTAATAAAATACTAAAAAGAAATGGGGAGGGAAAAGAGAGCTAGAAAGAGGTCAGGTGCATACATGGTCTTTGTGGGTGGGGCTAGGGGTGGTATGCCAGCGAAGGAACCCCGAGAACCCTCTGTGCCTATTGTGGCCCTGCGTTGCCTTGGAAAATGCCTAAGCTCTTTGAACCTCACTTTTCTTATTTGTAAGATGAAGGCGCTGGATGGAGTAGTCTCTAACGTGACCTGATTCTAGAAGCTGCTCGGTGGAATCCCTAATCCTAGGTTTTCTATCCGATTTTAATACCCATTCCTCCCATTCCCCCAGCCTTGCTTTCTGTCCCCGTAGTCACTTATCGGAGGCCAGGCCAGTGCCTTCAAGCCGTTAGTTTGATTTCAGCAACCAGTGTTTATTATAATGTCTTTAGTATGAAAGTGAACTAGACCACCTCAAAGACATTTATTTCTTAGACTTTTTTTTCTTTACATTGATACCAGTGTAGATTAAAATAAAATAGTTGAAAATTAAATCCTTCTAATATATTTAAATTTTTTCTTTAGTTCATATTTTTGATAATCTGTATCTGAATGAATAAAATAGAAGGCTCAAGGCTACAGCCTCACATATTTAAATATATTACAGAGACAATTTGTGACTTCAGGAATACCTGGGTGCATTTTAACCGAGCCACAGAGGCTCTTTATAGAATGGCTGTACAGTGGGGAGTGATGCTGGTGGCTACTTGTGGTCATGATGTATTTGCATAAGCACACAACTGCCATTACCTGTTTAATAATACTGTCTATTTAATCATCTATTTAACCCTGGGCTATAAAGCAGAAATGGCTACCAATGACAAAGGAAGATTTAATGGAAGCATAGTTACCCTTTTGGACAGTGGCTTTTAACCATTTATAGAACTAGGAAGTCTTTTGAAAATCTGAAGAAAACAATTTATTTTCCCACATTGGACCCACATACAAAATGTTGCAGAAAAATTAGGGGATTCAGGGATCTCCTTCAAGCCCAACCACGGATAACCCAGTTTTAAACTCATGATTTTGGAGCTGAACTGTGCAGTTAAACTGGTCGATTCATTCAATCCTTCCTTCAATGACTCATTTTTGAGCTAGACTCTAAGGCATTGTGGGAGGCTTTGAGTTTTAACTCTCTCCTGACAGTAGTGATCTTGTTCAGACAAATTCAAGAACCTATTTGCATCTTGAAATTAAAGGCATAACTTACATATTATATGTCTCTAACTTACGCTTTTTATAGTTTTAGGACTTACATGGTGTGTCCCAAAAGGAAAATAGTAAATACCTACTTTATCATCCACATTCTTCCTTGCTTTAATACAGCTTTTCTTAATTTCTCTTTAGTTACCCATATCCATTCTTTATAGTTATAGTCACACCATTTTCAATTGTCTTTCCACCTAAATCTTTATTTGTAAACATTTCTCTGTGCTTCCTTATAGCCATCATCTTTAATGCTGCACAGTATCCCACTAATTTGATGTACCTCTCTGATGTCGGACATAAGGATTATTATCAAATTTGTGCTTTTTGAAGAATGTTGCAAATGACAGTTTTAAATAGTTTATTTTTTTCATTCCTGTCTTGGGTTAGTTTCTTAGGATAGAGTCTCCAGGATGGGAGCAATGATTCATTCATTCATTACATTTTTATTAAGCACCTATTTTGTAGCAGACTGGGTCAGAGTCTCGGCCATTTCCATAACACCTGATGGATATGCTTTGGCATTCTTTCCAAATATGCTAGAGAACTACGTAACCAGCTGAGTCAGCTCTTAATTGTCCAGCCCAACATATTTGTGCTTCCTAATTTGTCATGTGGCGAATGTTTAAAAGCAAACTCAATAAAGCACTTTTATTTTGTGAATATTTATTTGATACTTCATATATGCCAGGAAAACAAATGTATGACATGGAATATTCTTGACTAGTGGGGAGAGACAAACAAATACGTAAACAATCGCTGTAGGACATGGTAGGCACTGTCAGAGTTTTTTATGTCCAAGAATACAGAGGAACAGAAGTTTCTATCTTTTTATCCAGATTTTTATTTTATTTCCTTATTTTTAAGATTTTATTTATTTATTTTTAGAGTGAGGGGAAAGGAGGGAGAAAGAGAGGGAGAGAAACATCAGTGTGTGGTTGACTCTCACGTACCCACCACTGGGGACCTGGCCCTCAACCCAGGTATGTGCCCTGACTGGGAATTGAACTGGTGACCCTTTGATTCACAGGCTAGCACTTAATCCACTGAGCCACACCAGCCAGGGCAAATTTTTACTACACAGAAGTCTCATTCCTCCCTGCCCCTCCTCCTCCCTACTTTCCCTCCCCTCCCTGCCCCCCCCAACCTTCTTCAACTTTTATGGTTTACTTTTACATCTCAGGAGAGGAAGAGACCTTGTTATAGAGTACAGTAAATATAAATGACTTAGTTGGAATTAAAACTCAATTCAGTTTTTGAAATACATGTGTAGTTTAATGAAGATTCAAAAGCAGGTAATTAAAAGACCTTTGCCTTTGTGATTGCAGTATGACTGACTGAAGAGAAGCCATAGGTTGATGGTTATATGAAAAGTTACTAGTTTCTTTTTATAGATAAGTTCTAATAATCATTGGAAGGGACAAAAATAAAATAATAGAACTGTGCATGCGGTTATTAGCCATAGCAAAAAAATCTTATATAATTTTTTTTTCGGTCATCTAAAGTAGAGCAAAAGAGATGGTCTACCTACTTTTCTAGAACACAGTGGTGGAACTTGACAATTTGGGTTCTGTTGGAGCTGCTGGTTACTAACTGCATCCTGAGATCTTAACAACACCTATACTTGTTTTCTCGATGCTAAACTGGGGATAATAGTACCAATTTATTTGGCCGCTGAATCCAATAGATACTGCTCTAGGCTCACCTTAATGGCAGAACAGCATTTGCCACCGTTGACTGCTTTCTTAAGACACTCTTAGCTACTGAGATCATCAAACTAATTTTCTTCTACCTCCTACTCCTTTTCATTTGCCCTTCTTGGCTGTTCTTTTTCTAGCTGATTTCTAAATGTTGGATGCCTGAGGATCTTTTCCCATCTCCGTTCCAAGGTGTCCCATTAACCCTGCGGTTGTAAATATTGTATATATACAGGTGAATTCTTTTGCCTCCAGTACTGTTCAGCTCTGAGGTCCAGATTTGTATGTCTCATTGCCTCCTACACATTGCTCCTTTAACATATTCCTCACTGAGATTTCTGGGTCTCCCTACCAAAACAAGCAAACAAAGAAACCTTTTTTCTCTCCAAACTATCTGCACCTTGGGCAAATTGCTTTTAGTCTATGACTCAGTCTTGATTCTTTCCTTTCCTTCACTGTATATATCCAAGTCAGCAGTATATGTATTGAATTGATCTATTTCTGTCTGTCTTCTTAGTCACCATCCTAGTTCAAACCATCATCACCTCTTACTACTTTCACAGGCTTCTGACTTGTCTTCTTCCTGTCTTTTCTATACATAGCTACCAGAGTCAATTTTTTTTATTTTTATAAAGCAAAAATCAAATCATGTTACTCCTCTGTTTAAGATCCATTGGTGGCTTCCTATGGCACTTAAAATAAAATTGAGTCTCCTTTCTGTGGCTTACACATTTGGGCGGTTTCCATAGCTAGGAAATTGGAATAATCTGACTTTAACTAGAATATAAGCTCCATGAGGGCACAGATTTCTATCTGCTTTGCTCACTGCTATTTTCCTAGTGCTTAGAACACAGTGTGTGGACACTCATAATGGGCACTTAATAAATACTTGTTGAATGAATAAACACATTTAGATTATATGGTCCCCCAAAGCCTTTTTTCTTCCCTCTTTTGGATCAGCACATTAAAGCTTTGTATTTTCTGCATTATATAGAAAGTCCAGCAAAGACTTTTGGTACAACGTTCCTTGCTTTTTCTTTTCTGCTTTCTACACGTGTCAGAGCCCCACCCCCTTTTTGTTCTTCAGATCCGAGGATGTGTTTGGAGATGCTTAGGATACTTAGGAGAAGATAGGTGAGTAAGTAGGACAAGAAACAGAATACAGAATAGAAATTGAAAAGGAACCCTCAAAATAGTAGCAACAGCATTTAAAAATAAGCATTTTACAATAGAAATCTTCAAGTATATTATATTGATTATGCTATTACAGTTGTCCCATTAGAAATCTTAGAGTATATACGGAAATAGGATAATAGTGTAGTGAATCCTCATCTTGTCATCACCCAGTTTCAACAGTTACTAACACATCGCCATTCTTTGAACTACTAGCATGTAATTTGGAAATTGCCAGTGGTAAAGGAATGCCTAGTTTATAGAGGTTTGTATCTTACCCTGGGTATTGTTATTATTTTGTAAACCAACCGAGAACAGATTAGGTATGACCGTAAGCATGTTAGAAAAGTTCCAAAACATCTTCTCCAATGTACTTCTTGTGAATGCCTGAAATTTCACCATTAGCTCAACCATAAATTTGTAACTTGTGAATAAACCTGAGAAAGGAAATACATGAAGCCCATTAGCAGTTACTTATATCTTAGTGTAAATTGGTTAATTAGAAACCTATTTGATTGGTAAGTAACCAAAAGCAGGCTTCGATGGAAGGCATATATATTCACAGGGACCTGGGGTGGGAATGACCGTAGGAGGACAAGGAGTGCTGTTCGAGAGGGTAGAAGGTGCTGCTTTGCAACTTTCCAGCTTTGCCTAGAGGTGGCCCCAACCTCAAAGACTATGGAAAGTTGCCCTGTTTCAGTTTGGTGGTGCTCCTGTCATCTGTCATCTGGCTTCCCTTTCGCTGGCGGCAAAGACCTTGTGTAAGGCTGCCCAGGAGGTGCTTCCAGCTAACTGCTGCTTGTTTATTTTTAGGTATCTTGCAATATATTCAGAACTCTCCCTCCTAGTGACAGCAATGAATTTGATCCAGAAGAAGATGAACCTACCCTCGAGGCATCGTGGCCACACTTACAGGTACTTTGAACTACCATTTGTTATAAAAGAAAGATCCATTGACTCATTAGCTGATTATCAGGGGAATTTGTTGAACTCCTTTATTCACTAAGAAATCAAGTTACAGTACATTAATGGGAGGCTAGAGAATGCTTTTTATATTTATTATTCTTGATAATTAGCATGCCAAAAGAATAAAGTAATAAGTTTCAGTGTAATGCTGTAGTGTGGGCCCTCCCATGTTGCAGTCCAACTGGCAGTTCTTACTCTTATTATGAGTTCCTTTGTGATACTGCCCGCTGGAACCTCAGACAAGCACAGGACTGTTTTCACATAAATATTAGTTAGATGTGATTAGGTCACAGAGTACCCAGCTCATTTTCAGCCGTGGGTAGCCTGGGGACTTGTATGCCTGTCTTCATGATAACTACAAATGTGTTTCTTTAGCCCAGAAGGGCAAAAACAAATTGCAACAGCTATTTCAAAGTGTTGTACGGAAGAGCAACAGCTCAGAGAAAGCTTGTGCAGTGGCCAGTTTTGTTCTCTTGCCCTGCGAAGGCCGTGCTTTCCAGTCATATTCATGTACCAGGACAGATCAGGGTATCTCCCTCCTGGCACTAGGCCCACCTGCATTGTATTTACTTTTTCTTATGGGTCACTTCCCACCCCCCTCTCCTGGCCGCCTTCTCTAGACCAGCATTTCTCAAAAGAATAGAACAAGGAAACTTAATGCAGTGAATCTCAGTCATCCTCACAGAGTCAGACTGTCCTCAGAGGCTTGTCCTCCGAGAACTGTAGCAAGGAGGGAAAGGAATGGAAGAGAAAGAATATAACCTTGTACATCTTCACCTGAGGCAGAAGCCACTGTATCTTTGTAGCTGTGCTCGTGGTTACTAGTTGATGTTCTGAAGCATAGAAAACTGTGCAGCACGGAGATAAGGCCTACAGACATTCTAAGGGTTTATTTTTTTTTCCACTTCAGAATTTTTGACATAAATTTGCAACATTCCCTGTCCTGGTTTGACAGCTCAGGGTTGCTACAGATATGCATGTGTGCTATTTGCTAGTTATGTAGAGAATTTTCAGGGCCTCTGCTCTCAACTCTTACCCAGGCATGTTATACATACATATTTCTATTACTAATGCCTAGATTGAGTAAATTAATTAAAATGGTATAGCTGATTTACTACCTTAGAAGCTTGATTTTTTTTCAAGGTGCCAGACATACTGTCTACAATCTAAGACATTTACAAAACTATTTGTGCTTTTCCTAGTATATCTCAGATTGTGACGAAAATCCCCCCAGAAGAATTACTCTTTTGAATGGATGGACTTTTTGTCATGTCTTATTCCTTGTGCTTGGCAGCAGTTTATAGAATTGCACTGTAGTCTGGAAAAAAAATTAAAAACAAAGCAAAAAAAGAATTTTCTCAGGAAAATTCCACATCTTACGGTGGAAAAGACAGGAAAAGCTTCCATTTGTCTTCTCTACTCCCCAAAGAAGAGATAGCAGACCACTCTGGCCAATTGCAAGAGTTTTTGGAATACTCTAAAAATTATGGTCACCATAGATATGTTTCCCCTAAAGCACAATAAAGTTTACCTCAATATTTCAGTTAATCCTTCCTCAGCTTAATGACTCTGTAAAATACAGGACCAAATTAATTCCTAAAACTACTAAACTAAGATCTGCCACCAAAAATCTCTGGCTTACACTATGTCATTACTATAGGAACATTAACCATTAGTTCACTTTAAACTCTAAAACCAAAGCAGCAGTGAGAAGTGGTGATGAGACTTGTACCCTTTTGGATATAAAGCCACAAATTGTTTTCGAACTAGGCTGATTTCATCTGTTTCAACCTTCATTCATATTGAAGACCAATTCAGTAGATACATTGCTGCCCTCACCATTTTTTGCTTTATAGAAGCCGTTATACGGGCTCCCGACTTGTGTCAGGAATCTTGTGTTTCCTCTGCATGTTCTGACTCCACAGATTGGTCATCTTTCCATTTTCACCAATAGATGGGTTCAGCACTGGCAAGAATACTCACTGAACATTTAAGAAACTTCCTTTCCTGTTCATGATAGGTCATTCATGTCTTAGTGATTCATCACCAGATTCAACATTTTACTTTTTAATTGATCAAATAATCCATTTCCCCTACCCAAACATAGCACTTTCTTAGACCTCTTCACTTTTTCTTAACTCCAGCATTAGCAGTGTGCTGCTTCTTTTGGACCACGTTTACAAGGAAGCAAGTGTTTCAAGTTATCACCCAACCACCGCATCTCTGCAGTTTTGTCACATTTGTGGATGTGTTGGCTGGGTGAGTGGCCAGGCTCATTGCCCAGCTAATGGACTGCTCCCGCATACCTCACCTTTGAATTACATTTGTGTCTACACAAAGCCACCTTTTATAACAAATCACGGATCTTTGGGATATTTAAAAATATTAATAGAAAAAAGAATATTAAATCCACACATATTAGTTCTGATATGTCAGGCGGTCTACTGCATGTGTTATTTGATTTTTCCATTATCTGTGTTGGTATCTTTTAACCTAGTATTCCATAGTTACTGTGGTTATTCTTTGTGTATTTTCTGGAATTAGGTCTCTACGTATTTTCAGTAGAATACAATTTTACATGACTTCCATTTACAATTAATGGATTGTTTGTAATGCTTTTCACTTGAGACTGAAAGACAAGAATGCTTAAGTCTTTTTTTTCATGTTTCTTAGAGAATTCTTTTATGAGACCTTGAAAACTAATTGATTCTCTCTAAGTTCCCAGTCTTTCCCTTGAGAAACTCAGGGGAGATTTTTGATTCTGAGGTAAAAGTCTGTCTCTTAAGTACAGAGAACATTTATGCTTATTAATAAGTATGTCTGAAGTGTTGTCATCAAACTGTTTTAAACCATAACTGCTTTCAAGCCACCAGAGGGGAGCGAGCACTTGGCCAGTCCCGCCAGCCCACACGTCAGGCCCAGAGGAAGAAATCTCTGCACTTTGTGGGTTACTCAACTAAGGCTTACATTCTTTTTGTAAAACTAGGATTTGAAAGACTAGTGTATTGAAAAAAAGAACAATTCCTCTAGGATGTGTTGGGACTCAGGTGTTGTTACGACTAGGAGACCAATAACACGTACAACTTGACAGTATTTTTCAGATCATTGGGAAAGGAGTTTTTCTGAATTGAGAGAGTTTCAAAGACAAAAACATTGTTTTATAAAGAAGTAAAATTCTAATGTGACTCCTTAATTTAAGTATTAAATTAGTGTCTGAAGTTAGAAGGTTACTATATGATGTGTTTGGGTTAGTGGTATCTGCAGACCCTTAGTGGAGACATGAGGGCAGATTTTCAGTGGGCTACAATGTCAAAACTAGTTTTATAATAATACCCCATTATTTGCTTTTCTCACTGTGTTGACATTTGCACTAATAGTTGTAAAAATAACGGTGGTTGAAATTGCTGTTGCCTTAGTACAGATCTAGGCAGTTGTGTCAAACTGGCCTAGCAGTCTAATTCTTCACTGCCATGTACTTGCAATTTTTTTTAAAAAAGCATTTGCACTTAAGAATGTCCTTGAAGAAGCAGCAAAAAACTATTAATTTTATTAAATCCTAACCTCTGAATACATATTTTAAAAACATATTCTTCATAAAGAAGTAGGAATATGTATACAGCACCTTTGCTGCTTACTGAAGTATGATGGTGTCTTGTGCTAAGGCACTTGTGTGATTGTTTTGAGCTGCAAGCTAAGATGTTTTTTTAATGAAATGTCATTTTTACCTAAAGGAATGCATAACAAACTGGAGCTATTATAGCTTGGATATTTGGTGGATATTTTCTCTAAAATGAACCAAAAAAACCCCCCAAAACAAAACAAACAAACAAACAAAAAACAATTGTTACCACTAATAAAATCAGAGCACTCAAAGCAAAATTTGGAATTAAAATTTGAAAAACTTGTATCTGACTTGTATCTGTCACCTTGAACTTTACAGGTTCCAAAAGCTTAGACTTTTTTTTAATGTATAAAATTGGAGATACTAAGGAATGTGACTAATGAAATATGTCAACAGTTGATGATTTTACATAACCCAGTGAACCAATATTTTCCAGTTGACCAAGAGACGATAATAGGAAACCACACATGAGTAAAGATCCATTCAAAGTGCAAGACAGACTATTGGAATTTAGTGTAACGGAGTATGAAAAATTCATCGATATGGTTTCTCATTCTAACATTGCAACTCATCTTGAAGGAACGACTGTTTGTCAAGTTGTAGTGTGATATCAAAGAAGAATATCCCCAATTATGTTAAAAAACTGAAAATATGTTCCCGTTTTCATATGGCAAGATCTTTGTGAGGCTTGATTTTCTTTATATTCTTCAACCCAAACAGGTTCAATAAAGAAGCAGCTAAGACAATTACAGTTGTCTTCCAAAATGCCTTTAAATAGAGTTGCTAAAATAAAAAGTAGTGCCACTCTTCTCAATAATATTTTTGGAAAATAAAGGTATTTTTACAAAAATACATGATTTATGTTAATGTGTAATATATTTTATTGTTTTAAAATGGAGTAATAAATATTTAAAAATTTTTATAGTATATGTACTATAATCATCTAAAAATTCTAAATATATATAATATATCAATATATAAACAAAAGCTTTTTGGAGTCTTTAATCATTTTGAAATATAAAGTGCAACTAAAATGTTTGAGAATGCTGTTTTAGGCAATAGTGACAGCGGCGATACAAGTTAGTCTGTGCAAAGGGCTTTGGTTTTATTATCGCATTTCATCTTAGGGATTATCATCCTTACTTTACAGTTGAAGAAAGAGTTTTGGAGAAATTAACTTACCTAGGGTTACACAGTAAGGGACAGAGCTAGGCTTCCAACCCAGTCTCTGTCTCTTACAAGTTCTGATTTTAATATACTTTTGTGTACTATACCAGGATCTCATGTATCCTTGAACACAGATTTATTATGCAAAGAGCATAAACAGTGATCCCCTACTGTTCATTAGAACAGTTATTCACGGTTGACTCTTAAGTTGAGAATGTTCTTATTCTTTGCAGATGAGGATATTCTGCCATCATACGTTGCTTAGAGGCGTGTAATGTGCCATGAACTTTTCTGAAAGGAAATTTGTCAATGACTATTGAAATCTGGAATGTTTGAATCTCTTTTGATCTAACAATTCCAATTCTAGAAGTATCTCCTCATAAAATAATTGAGCCAGTGCACACTAATGTATGTTATACAATATGATGTGCATTGTGGGATAATTTGATAGAGAAGTAATTCAGAGCTACTTAAATGTCCAAGCATCGGAGATTATGTATAATGGACTACTACTTGTAGCTATTAAGAGAAATGGCTTAGATATTACTAACATAAATTGTTCATAATATATTGTTTAGAACAGCAATTTTCAACCTTTTTCATCTCAAGGAACATATAAACTAATTACTAAAATTCTGCGTCATACCCCAAAATATATTTTTTGCCAACCTGACACAAAATATAATTTCGATTGATTTACCCCACCCCCTTACCTTACTTAATAAAGTAAGTACCTACCCTTTTTGCTCCAAAGTGACTTTTTAAAAAATCAGGTGCCCATACATGTATATAAGAATTTCTGGTACCAAGAATTAACCAGTCAGACATAATCTTAGTATGCGATGTGACCAGTAAAATGCAGCTCTGTCATATGACCTGTATATTCATGGTTCAAGACAGGGCATTCACACCAGAAGGCTGTTGTTCTGTTGGCTGCTGTCATTTTTTAAATTTGATAATCTAAGAGAAAAGAGGTCAGTAAAAATTTTTGCAGCGCACTGGTTGAAAATTGCTTTTTTAGATGGTAAAGATAGTGTACAAAACCATATAAAATATATTTATAGTACATTGGTGTGTTGTAGAACTATAGAGAAAAATTGGGAGGTTTATACATTAAAATCTTAATGTATCTCTGAATGGCAAGATTATGGGGGATTTTTATTTGCTTTATTTGGCTGTGTTTTTTAGTTTTTAATTTAAAAAGTTAAAACACAAAACAGCAACTGTGAGCCACAATTAAAGGCTAGCATAGCTAGTCAGTTTATGTTAAAACCCAGTTTTCTAAGACCTGTCATGTTTTCTTTTACAGTTCTTAAAAAAATTATAGTCGATATATAACATTATATTAGTTTCAGGTGTATAACGTAGTGATTCAACATTTAAGACCTGTCAGTTTTAGTGTTACAGGCTTTTTATGGCTTTTGAAACTATTCTCAGTGAATTATTCTTTGAATTTCATTGTTTGTTACAGCTTGTATATGAATTTTTCATACGGTTTTTGGAGAGCCAAGAATTCCAACCCAGCATTGCCAAAAAATACATAGATCAGAAATTTGTATTACAGGTAAGCAAATTCTTGTGGTTGCATATATTTGTTACTCAGTTGATAATACTTTATCTCATTTCTCTTGATGTTTGCAAAATCTACCAATGACAGTTATAGTTTCCATTAATGCCCATTAAAAGTAATAACTACCTCTTTAATTTATTGTGCTGGAAATCGATTACACTTTAAATAGGGAGGAATCGTAATACATAAGTCCCTGCAGTTTTTTTCCTCCTAAAATTTAATTATAAAGGAAATTTATGTATAATGCTAGTTTACGTGAATTTTTATGTAGCTTGAAAATTACTATTTGCATCAGGAGTCTTAAGGAACTGTTGCAGAGACCTGCGAAAACTGAGTGGGCATGGTTCAGGGTAAGCTTCGATAAATAATCAAAGTCAGAGAACTAATGGAGTAGTTTTCGCAGCTAGGAACTAGCACAGCTCAACACTTTAAAATTCCCCTGAAGGGTTTAACTTTCACCTATCTGTTTAGAACTTATCAGAGTGTGAATATTTCCTGATTTGTCATTTTACATTTTATAACTATAGATCATATCTTCCTTTTCACCTGGGACTTGGGTACTTCTGGGCATTGAGGTTTTAGGTAACGTTTTCTTTCTGGTGTCGACATGCATCTATAAAAATGGGTACTTGAGCCAACTGGTATGTGGTTGGAGCTCCTTTCTGAGTGATGCGTGAGGCACCGTATGTAGAAAAGAACAAATACTATTTCCGAGTGAGCGATGTGTCTCAGCGAGAACTTCAAATTTAAACCATTAATTTGGCAAGAAATTGATCTCTCCCCTGTGCCTTCCCTGGATCAAGTTTGATAACCCTCATGATGACCTCATTGTCTCTCCCTAATTAAGTGAATACATTTAGAATTCTGGATATATTAGGTTGAGCCATAGCTGATATTTTAACTGTTTTTGACATTCAAAACATAGCAGTGTCATTTGGTTCAACCTAGTGGAATGCCAGAAGCAGGTGGGTTCCAAGGAGCTGAGGCCTGGGGAAACTCCTGTACATCCCCAGCAATGTGGCCGAGTGGAATTAAACCCTAATTCAGCTGTCAGCTAAGAGATGGAAAGGAGCTCTGGTGCCTTGCCTGTGGGGCTCATTAGCACCTGAACACCCCCCTTCCCTCTGGCTACGTGGGCAAACCATTGAGCTATACCGCACATCTAGCATACATTCATCCTGCACTGGGGAATCACGTCTCACAGCTGAATGTGGGAGACTTTGCAAAATTAAGGTCTAAGATGTACACAGAGAGGCAGGTAAATAGGTGGATACATGGATCACTGACTGAGTGGGTAAACTGATCCCGATTCTTATATCAAGAAGGCTAAAGGCATATCCGATAAACTGAACGCAAGACACAACAGGTCTGTGTTTGTATTGGCAAGTCCTTGCATTTATATAGCGCCAGTGTAGTTGTCAGAGCACCTTTATATGCATTATTTAATTTGATTTCCACAACAGTCCGTTTTATTTTTTATTTTTTAGTAGCTAGTTTTATACCCATTTTATTTTTTATTTTTTAAAGGTTTTATTTATTTATTTTTAGAGAGAGGGGAAGGAGAGAGAAACATCAATGTGCGATTACCTCTCATGCACCCCCTACTGGGGACCTGACCTGCAACCCAGGCTTGTGCCCTGACTGGGAATCTAACCAGCGACCCTTTGGTTCACAGGCCAGCGCTCAATCCTCTGGACCACACCAGCCAGGGCTATATCCATTTTGTAGACGAGTGAACTGAGGAGTAGAGAGATCAAGTTTTCCCAAGCACATCTTCTGTTCTTGTTTTTCTGTCCATTATGCCTCCTTGTGATTCCGAACCTCACTATGACTTGGAATGACTTCAAGTGAAGAGTAGCCCTTGCTTCTCAACGCTAATGAAATAACCAGGTTCTCTTGCATTTATGGTAAATTAAACTGCCTGAGAGGATCAGTTAATGATTCTACAGTAAAGCCTGTGTTTAGCTGACATGGAAACAGTAAATTCTATAGTCATACTATGGAGCCCTTGCTTTCTTTACATGAGGAGCCTGCAGGGCCCAGCCCCGCATGCCCTCCACAGTGGATGGGTACTGACAGTAATAAAGCTTATTAAGATTAGACCATTAGAGAAACCCAGACTTGGAAAGGATGTTTTTGGTTGTCTATATGGGTTCTTTAGCCAGCCTTCTTTGAAACCCCAATCAGTGGTAAACTCAGTTTACCCCTTTTCTGTGAGGAAAGGCCATGTACACAGACAGCCTGTTCCTTTTTGTTAGAAAAAAAATGTTTTTTTATGTTGAACCTCCCTATACGTTTGGCCTTATTGCCCCAGACTAGTCCTTTAGTGTATCACTATCCCAAACATAAGCTTTCAGGTGTTAGGACGCAGCTTTTGTATTTACCCCTTGGCTCTTTTTCACTAGAATAGCAGTTGCAACTCAGATTCTTACAGGCTCATTTACGGTATCCGGGCGTCAGACAACAGGAGGCAGACTGGCTCTCACTGAAGGAAGCTTTGGCTACCCCTCTTTCTTTAGTTATAGCCAGACTTTTCCTTCCCCCAAGAAAAACAGAAATCCAAATTTTCATGGGAAATTATCTGATAGTTCTGATATCCTCTTTAGGATGAACTAAGCCCATCTGCTTTCTAGATTCTAGCCTACCAGCTGTCAGTGTGCATTTTCTTCTCTAGCACGAGTCCTTAGTTCTGTCGACCCTGTCTCATTTGTCAGTTTTTGAAGTCTTCAGCATGTGTCCACTTGTCTTCACGGGTGACATCTGTTTCCGAACATGCTTCCCCGAGTCTTGTCAGTCCAGTGCAGCTTAGAGTTGGGCTCTCCTCCTTTGGAGGCTAGGTTTCTTAAAGAGGAAGTCTCGCTATAACACTGCTAATTTACGTTAAGCTTGTGGTTTTAACCGACTTCTAATTTAGCGTTATGCATGTTGTTATAAAGCCATGGTTTCTCTTGTTTTCTCGTTCATTTTGTGCGGTGTGTGGTTTTGTTTTGGGGGGGCGGTCTAAGTGTAGGATCTGACATATATTTTGTAGACAATAATTGTTCCTCAGCCTTTTAAAGTCTTTCTGGATCTTGAATCTATCATCTACCTTATTCACTGTGTCTTTCATCTTAATCACATCTGTGACCGTCTTGTATATGCTGGCTATTGGCCTCATCAAAGTCATTGATTAAAAGCACTAAACTAGCGAGGACAGAGGATAGGGGCCTGTTGCATGCCTTTAGCAACTTGCCTTTATTATAGCACAGATTCATTAATCAGCAGTCTTTAAATTGCACCCTTGAACCAGTTTGGAATTCATTGTTACATCCCTCCTGCACTTTAAAATTCTGTTCCTAAGATGGAGAGTATAGAGACTTTGTCACATGCTATGGTAAAAGCCAGAACTTTGTGATTACAGCATTCCCCTCATCTATGGGCCTTGGAATTTCATCATAAAAAAGGGTGCCATTCATCTGCCATGAGGCATTGGTGAACTTCTGGGGGCTACTGCTCTGTAGTGGTAAAGTTACTGTAAGTACTTAAAAACCATGGGATTGACCTTCTTTCCCCAAGTTTTGCTAGAGACAAGAAGTAAAGTATAAATAGTGAAGTCCATCCGTTTGTACATTACGTTTTCAGCCCCTGCCCCCTTTTTCACAGCTTTTGCTTTCTTTGCATTCCCTCTTCTGGATCTGTTTATGAACTCAGCCTTTAGACCGAGGCTCACCCCAGTTCCTAAAACAGTCATGAAAGGAACGGTCAGGATATTAGCAGATTCACTGGCACCACTGGGTGGTACTTGAATAGAATCATATCAGTGCACTAACTGTCCTGCTGGGGATAATCCCTGGGAGCATGTTAGCTGCCATTTTCCAGAATACCCTATTCCTTAATGTTGGTTACCTAAAAAGTTGGCCTCCTGTCCGCTTTCCTACTGCTGATGACTTATCTGGGACTCCAGCTCCGTCTAGGAGTAGGGCCTCAATACCCTGCCTCCTTGCGAGATCCCTTCCTGGAAGGTTTGGTCCTGACTTGGGACCTGTTGGAAATGGGTAGGCCTTTGGGAGCTTGAGGCATTACTGTTAGTGAGATACACGCTGTGGCAACATTTATGTCGTTCCTTTTCTTTGATCAGATTTCTTATTCTCTGTTGATTCTCAAAGATCTCAGGAAGAGTTTTGTTGATCTCAGTGTATATTTTTAAAAGTTAGACTTAATTTATTCTAGCCATGAGATTTAAATTTACTTTCTGTAGCAGCTAGCTTTTTCTTTACAACCTATTCTCTCATTCTTCTGTCAGTAAAGACAAAAGCAAAGTGAGAACTGAGCTATTTTAACATGATGTAGTGGACAGAAAGTTTGGAAGCTTTGGATTTTAATCCTGATTCCCCCATGTACTTTAAGTATATTTTAGGAGCTGAGAATTTGAGCTGAGGGGTAAGAAGAAACTTCTTTAGAACCCAGGCTTTTCTACCTACTTGGAATGTGACTTTAAACAAGTATTTTTTTTTAATGTCCAAGCTTGAGTTTCCTCATTTATGACATGGAGATAACAGGGATAAATCAGTCATTTGTAAGTAAAATAGGGAAACATCCCAAAACTGACAGTTGTTAAAGCTTAATTCAGTTGACATGATGAATACAAAGACAGGATCCCTACCTTAAATCTTAAAGATGTACTGAAGACTTGGGTACGTTATTGACTACTTTGAGCCTCAGTGTTTTCTTCTGTAAAATGGTAATAACAGTTACCTCTCT
The DNA here is from genome assembly GCA_004026545.1 of Mormoops blainvillei. Taxonomy (NCBI): domain Eukaryota; kingdom Metazoa; phylum Chordata; class Mammalia; order Chiroptera; family Mormoopidae; genus Mormoops; species Mormoops blainvillei. The sequence continues at coordinate 110,030 of PVJD01003239.1, read as the reverse complement.
TACAAGTTACAAGTTAGGCTTGTTATGATGATAAAATGATATGACTTATAAAAATCTCTGCTGGTATCGTGTATGGAGCGTAGTAGTTGCTTATTAAATATTAATTTCTCTTTTCACACCTCATGTTGTCTGTCCATAATAGCAGGATATCTTTTTTTTATTCTGATATTTAAAAATTTTTTAAATTTATTGGTTTTGGAGAGAGAAACATTAATTTGTTGTTCCACTTATTTATGCATCCATTGGTTGCTTCCTAATATGTACTCTGACCAGGGATAGAACTCGCAGCCTTGGCGTATCAGACGATGCTTTTAACAAACTGAGCTACCTGGCCAGAGCTAATTCTGATATTTTTAAAATCTCTACCTTTTGAAACAAAATTTGAAAATTTATATGAAACATAATAAAATTTTGCAAAGAGGCTTGAATAAATACAGAAATGTAACATTCCTAGATGGGTAGATTTGTCATCAGAAAGATATTTATAGAATCTCCAAATAATGTATACATTTATGCAATTCTAATTGAATTTTCAGTATTTTTTTATTTGAAAATTTCACATGAAATTGCTGTGAAATAAAAAACTTTTTAAAAAGAAAACTAATGACATTACCTATTAAAACATATTATAAAGGTACATTCATTTTAAACTGTGGTATGGGTAGAGGAGAATGAGATATTATAGAGGCTTGGGTAAAAAAGCCCCTTCTTGGTATGCCATAAAACCCATAAGAAAATGTGTAAGTAGGTAGATAGATGGATGGATGGATGGATAGATGCATATTACATTAAACTGACATAATGCTCCAAAGAGGAAATCTGATAGTATTCCATCAGCTTAAATTTTGATTGAGCAAGTCCAGGAGAAATAGATATGTACACAAAGATACATATACAGGGATATTGAATACATCCTTGTTAATAACTCTTAGAAAATTGGAAACAATTTAAAATTTTCTCAGGGGTGTGGGCTGAATAAACTGGATATTTTATAGTGAAGTAATCGTAAGTTTGTAAAAACAATGAGATAGATTGCTTCTCGGCCTTTCGGCTAAGATCAAGTGTTGTGTCTGTTCTTACCAGTTTAAAAAGAATGAGGTAGAGCTATACTTGATCAGTTTTTAAGTGAAACATGCACATCATGAAACAGTATGAGTTTTTGAGTCTGAGTCTGATATGTTAGGGAAAAGGATTGTTTGTATGTGCACTAAAAATTTTGGAAGGAGATATATGAACTTGTTAACTGTCTGATAGGATATGATTATGTATGATGATGTTCACTTTCCAGTTTTTATATTCCTCTATTTTTGCATTAAAAATAATGAACATAAATTTTATAATCAGTAAGAGTATTGAAAATATTCAGTTATAAGTACATTCTCATTTTGTTGCCTTGCATTTTCATAACCTCAGCTGATTTTGTGCATTCGCCTCCCTAAGACTATTTTTATAAGGCCCTGCCATTCTTTTATACTTAACATTCGTTATGTTTCCTTCCTTTCATCATTTGTATGTGTCCTTTTAAAATCTGAAGCTTGATGGAAAGCTTCCTGTGTTTCCTCAGGAGCCTTTTTCAATACCTCCCGTTTTTCTTCCTCATCAGGAAGCAGTATAGATTAGTGGTTAAGTGTATAAACTGGTTTGAATTCAGGCTCTGCCATTTTAGTGCGTGACCTTGGGCAAGTTATATAACTACTCTATGCCTCATCTACCCTGGAAAGCAGATGAAAAGTATCCACAATATAATAGTAATGATGTTGAAAGGATGTTGTGGAGATTTAGTAAGTGAATATATAAGCACATAGAACAATTTCCATCACGTACTTAGTGTTCAGCAAATGTTACATGTTGCTGTCCCTGCTGTTTTTATTGGTATCAGTTCTTGTTTTGAGAACCTTCTTTGAACATATTTTCATGAATAGCCTAACCCCATGAAGTCATATGGTGTTAGTGTATCATGTCTTACCTAGCATGTTATGGGTTTTTAAGAATCTAACTTTTACTATTCTAAAAATCAGAAAACCCTTTGGATTCTATTTTGTTTAAAAATCTATTGGGATTTTTAAAAGATGTTAAGTGTGGTTTCTCCTGTCCTTGCATTCTCATCAGTTACAATTTGCTAACTGATTTCTTCCAGTCAGTGTTGGCAAGTAAATGTTTATTAGTGCCAGGAGCATGTACTTTTTAATATGTGAGAACCAGGGATAGTGCATTCAAATCTTTACAGAGGCCAGACAAGTGGTACATAATGAAGTAGTCTGAGTGTGACAACAAGGAGTGATGGGAACACAGGTGACTTAGACAGCTTGGATCCTGCCACCAATCCTCTCCAGTTAACTGCTGGCTGGTAGGTAAGTGAGCCAAGTATTGCTCGATCTAATGTTTTAAGATAAGCGGAAAACCCAGAGTTTTGTATGAGTCCGACAAAACAGTCTGTGACTTGTGCCTTTGGACACTTTGTTGTTTTTTATTTAAGATTGACTGGCTTGCTTAAATTTCATTGTAATTTTTATTAAATCTAGATTTACATAACCTTTAGCATTTCTTATGTACTTAATCTAAGACTTTACATAAGAAAGCTGTCAGATTTATCAAAGATTGTCAGTTGATTACATAGTGCACTTGTGTCTATGGTAATGTTGTTGATTTTAGACTTAGCTAACCTGGTAACTGCCTTCTATAGCTGTAAGTGTGTAGGCTTGTCTCTTCCCAAATAATGGTAATTTTCATCTGTGTTAGAATGGTTGGGAAAATGGTTTCTTTATTATCTCTGCTTTAGACCAAAATGAATTGCCAAACCTTGAATTATTTTATTGGGTAGATTGTTGTGGCAAGAGTGTAGCAGCATATTTCTAAAGACTGCTTTCAACCACTTTGTAAATCTGAAAAGCAGTCGGTGGTTGCTAAGAGACATATTATTCAAGTATCCCCATAAATATATGTACTGCTAGAGAATGCTACTTAGTAATTTGTATATCACATTTGCAGTTATCTTAGCAGAAAGGTGCCTTATTTATTATGCAAATTATGCAAATCATTCAGCCTGTTCTTAAAAATGACCTTTTGTTGTATTTTTAAAATCTCAAGACAAATTGGACATGACAGCTTGTTAAAAAATTTAAGTTCCAAACTGAAATAAATTCCATGAGGCCTTGAATCTCAACTCCAATACAAACAGCTATTTTCTGAACAAGTTTCTTGAATATGTTAAAATGTTTATGTTTCTCTCTCAGAGTTTATAGCAAAACCCATAAAACTGAAGAATTTATTTTTACTAGCAATGTTATCAGATAGCCATTACCAGTGAACAATAAATCACCTCATCCCATCCTGTCCACCTGTATCTCAGAGACCTTAACAAAGGGCCTTACTGTTTGTGTCCTGCACCCAGAGCCAGCTTCGTGGGCGTGCACCTGTGCAGTGGCACAAGCCCAGGCTTAGAGGGGCCTGGCACTTGGTTTAACATCTTGCTGTTGTGGCTTGAAATTCCTGGTAATTTTTGACCAAGACACACTGCATTTTTATTTGGCACTGAGACCTGCAGATTTTGTACCGGTTACGTACCCTGCATCCCCTGAGTGTGTCATTTTGTAACATAACAGCTCTTTCTTGAAATGCTGACCAAATTGGTTGTCTTAAAGACATAAATCACAGGTTTCCTTGAATCAGATAAAATGAATGCTGAGGGGGAAGAGATGGACTCCTAGTTTATGAGAAGAATGCCTGAAATTAGGAAGAAAATAAAAACATGTGACTTGATCAAGTTTTCAAATTTGTGTGACTTACACCTTTGACATTTTTATACTGAATTTCCATAGGGGTCTTGAACGGAGATTGCTAGATGCTCACAGTGTGCAACAATTTGCTCCCTTGTCCTCGCTGTGCTTCCTTGTTGGTTGGCTTATTTCAGATGGGTTTTTTCTGATTCACTGGAGTCAGACTGCCATTGGCTCTTGTTTCTTGGTTCTGGGCTGTTTTCTCCCTGTGTATTACTTGTTCAAGGTGAAGGTATTAGAAGATAAGATTTTTCAAGTTTTAGAACAGCTAAGATTAAAAACAAAGCCAGAAATTTGGAGATCTGATTTTAGTTTGGATAAAAACAGTTAGAATGCTGATTTTACGGATGACCTACTTGAGGGTTGCCGATGTTCCTTAAAATCTTTCTTTACATGGAATAGGGCTGGACTGTTGCTTCTTTATTGTAGCAGAGGGCAGTTCGGCCTTTGTTTGTCTCAAGTCTTTTGCTTATAATTTTAAAAAATATTTAAAATAACAATGTCAGTTTTAAAAACTCAAATATATGTATATGGTTATAATGCAAAATAGCAATTCCCTGCCTCATCCTTCTCCAGCCAGAGCATTCAAGTCTTCTAGCCGTTCTTCATGTTTATCTTCGTATTTCTAAAATAACATCATTAAAGTTGATTTTCTTGATTTAGATTTAACATTTTAGATTTTAACTATTCCTACTATAAACTGTTATTTGTCCCCCTTTACACCTCCTTCCTCTACATCTTTCCAGTAGTTATGTCGCAAAATTTAATTAAATCCAATTGTAATGTTTGCATTAGTATGGCTGTGTACATGTTGTTCACAGCCAATGCACATATTATGCTATGATTGCATTTCTTATAGAGCTTTTTCCCCCTTAAACCTCTGGAATTAATAGTGGCCTTGTTTTTTACTTACTTGCTTTCCTTTGCTTTGGTCACTAGTTCATCTGTTAATTGTCTGAGAGCACCACGTGACTTCTCAGTGTGGCTCACACGTCAGCTTGTCTGTCATTGCCAAGTTTGTTCTCACAGGCCTCCCGCCCAGAGCCCAGGCCATCCTGCTGCAGCTGCCACAGGTCGCTTCTCTAGGCTGTACCCACAGTGGTCATCATGGGACTTGCCTTTGCCCTTCTTCTGGACTGTGTCTTTGCTTACTTAGTTTCCTCTCTTTCATTTTGGTGGAATATACCTTCTAGATGATTCCTAAAAGAGTATGAATGGGATGTAAATTTAAAGTGGTTATGGACCCAATTCCTCTGTCTGTGTGTCTATGTGTGTATAGGGTGGGGCGAGACCAACAAACAGTTCTCAGACACTAGCTGGGTCTTGTATAATTCAACTCAAGTCTGGCACTGTCTACCTAGAAATGATGTCAGACTCTACGGGTTAAGAACTCAGTCCTATAAGACTGCCCCACCCCCACTCCTATCCCCCAACCCCGCCACTCACTCTTCAGATACCAGCCACAAGCCCAAGTTATCACCTGTGCTTCTGACCAACTGGCTATAGATCGGAGGTTCCAGTGACCCCCTTCTTGGGTTTGAAGAATTTGCTAGAGCAGCTCACAGAACTCAGAGAAACATTTTACTTATTAGATTATCTGTTTATTATAAAAGGATATAATTCAGGAAGAACCAAATGGAAGAGATGCCTAGGGCTTGCACTTTCCCTGGAATCTTCAGGTGTTCACCAACCCACTCTACAGATTCCTTTCCTTTGGGTTTTTATGGAGTCATGATTACCCAGGAGTGATTGATTAAATCATTGGCATTTGGTGATCGGTTCAGCCTCTAGCCCCTTTTCCCTCCCTGGTGGTCAGGTGGGTGGACTGAAAGCCCAGCCCTCTTATCACATGGTTGGTCCTCCTGGCAACCGGTCCCAATCCTTAGGTGCCCTCTAAGAACTAACCTCATTGACACATTAACCTTTATTGTTCTCATCACTAAGGAAATACCACGGGTTTTAGGAGCCATGTGTCAGGAACAGTGGATGAAGATCAAATATATATTCCTTATTGTACATCACAGTATCACAAAATTTTTTGAGAACTGTTTCTCTGAAAACATCTGTATTCTACCCACAAACTTGATTGACATTTTGGCTATGTATAGATTTATAGGTTGGAACCCACATTTCCTCAGAAATTTTAAGGAATTGCTTCATTGTCTTCTAGCTTCCAGTGTTGATATTCAGAAGGTCTGTGCCAGCCAAACTCCTTATCCTTTTTTGTGACTTATTTTCTCCATAAACTTTTGAGACCCATTCTTTGTTCCCAGTGTCCAGAAATTTCAGCCCTGTACCTCGGTGTGGGTCTTCGTTCATGCATTGTGCAGAGACACGGTGGCCTGTGTGGAGTGAAGACCCTCCTGAATGATCCTTGGGTTTTTATCTTCCATGCATTATATTCATCTTCTGGGTATACTTTCCGGGCGTATCTGCACATTTTAATGTTCCAGTCCTTCTGGAGTTTTTTTTCGGTTAAATTTTGAGTTTTGAAAAGCTCTCATTTATTTTCTGAGTATTCATCTGTAATAGCATGTTGTTTTTGGGTCAGGGATTCGATGTATTTGTTTATTTCTGAGTTCGCTGCAGGTTCTTTTTTTGCATATTTTCCCCTACTACTTTCATTGTGGTTATCTGCTCTGAGCTCTTTATGATTCTTTTGGTGTTTGTTTTTTGTGTTAGAATGTTTGGTTATCTTTGACTTCCTATTTAGAGTTATGTGTTAGTCATCAAAAAACCTCTTAGAATACAACAAAGATCAAATAAATAAAACAAATACAATTTCCATCAAAAAGAAAAAGCCTCGTAGAGCCTGTGTGTGCGCGTGTAGCCATGCTTTCATGCATGGGAGGCCTGGCATATTGGGTAGAGACCTTGCCATGTCAGTGGGCAAGCCTCTGATATTAGTGTATCTATCGGTGCTTCTTGAAGCTGTCAGTTTCCCTAAAAATGGACCTTCTAATCTCCTGCCTCATCCAGAATTGGGAGCTTAGTCAGAGGAGGGGCTGGCAAAGGTTTCATTCGCTCTCAAGCATGCAGTTTCATTTAACCCCATTGTTTTCAGTGACTGCTTCACTTAGCTGTGTGCAGTGTCCCCAAGGCTGAAGACTTGCTCAGTTATTTATTCTCTCCAGATTTCGATTGTAAATCTCCAGCACACTGCATGGGACAGGGATCTGGGAGGTGGTGCTATTCCTACAAACTTGCAGACAGCCTTCCTGTTTTTAGCTCCTTACACCTTTGCCATCAGAGATATCTGGTACCCTCAGTTCCTAAGCCTGTTAAGGGTTCTCTGTTGTAAATTGGCTTGCTTCTTGTTGGCTTCCCTCCCTGCTGGCAGAATGGAAAAACACTTAGCAGAGTGGAGAAAGCGGAAACCCAAGATAGTTACCTTTTGCCATCCACTTTCCGTCATTGAAAAGTGTACAGATTTGTCTAATCTACTCTTCAGTGCTCTGTGCCTTGTAGTTTCTTCCATTTTTATTCCTCAATTCTCCATTTTTATTCTTTAATTTAGGGACGGTTCAAGAGGATAGAAGTTCAGTCCCCCATGTCTAACTGGAAGACCCTTTATGTCTTTTTCATTTTGCTGTTCTCATTTCACTGTTGGTTTATTATGAGGTTCAAAGGAAGATTCTTTTGTTAAATCATTACACAGTTCATCCCTGTTTGTTAGCTTCCGCATGTTGACAGGTCTGTCTTTGCTCCATAATTACTTTGGAAACTCTCCAGCTTCTTTTTTTTTTTTTTTTTTTTTTTGACAAACAGTTGCCTGTTATATTGTACGGGACACATTTCACTTAGGCATATACAGATACTGGATTATATTTTTCATTGCTTTTTTTATTTTTCGGGGGAGTGTTTGGAGTTTCTATGTGACTAAACACATAGATTTTATTTTGGAAATCAGCTCATCCTACCCCCGCCCCTTTATGGCACGTGCACTATTATACTGTTCCCTTTATCTCATACATCATGAAATCACCAAGAGTGTGTTCTATAGAACAGCAGGAAAGTAATTTATATACTGCAGTTTATCTTCCTTTCTCATAGACCATGATATAGATATAGTGCCTGTGGCTTTGTAAATGACTCCAGTTAGGTGGCTGGCAGGACACTTTTTTTAAGGGCCTAATGAAAAGATTAGTTCAATAATTTTTGTTTAATTACTGTGTTTTCATTAAACTCTTAAGATTAACAATACATAAGCATAGTTGATTCAAATTTTGCTCACAGTGCACCCTTTCAAACCTTTTATGTTGGCTGCGAATTACCCATTAAACCCTTTCACAGCACTTAAAAATAGGAACCAAAGGAAAAAATGGAACTCAAAAGGTTAATTATGCTATTAACAGGGAATAGGATGGGTAGGTTAGAGATCTTACTTCATTTTGTACATGGAGTGGATAAGAGATGCTGAACCATTGGGTCTTTTCTTTTGGCCTATAGGGTCACGTGTTTTTGTTTTTTAGACTGTTTCCTGTAGAAATGGATAGTGGACCTGCTCATTGCTTTTTTGTGGGCTCCAAGTTTGTTTACTAGTGTGTGTGTGTGTGTGTGTGTGTGTGCGTGCCCAGCAATAAGGACAATTCCTAGGATTGATTGATTGATTGAATGGCTGGGTGGGCAGAGATGTGGCAGGTATTTTAATAGTACCTTCTTTTCAGATAGGCTACTGGTGAAAGTATGTGGGATTGAACCTGCCATGACCACTTCCACTCTCTGTAGCTCCTAATTTCTTCATAGGTCAGCCTGGATATCACTTCCTCTAGAAACCTTTTCTGACCTCTCCGAAATACAGTAGATGTGTTTGCTATGTATTTATTTATATAGCATCCTGAACCACTTATCTTGATCTTTATTTACCACCATCCCTCATTAGACTGGACTTTCTGAAAACAGATGGTGCCTGCTTACACATTTATTTGAAATATTGTTTTTAAATGGATGGATAGATGGATGACATTGTGTAGCCAAAAAATTGCATCTGTCTCGTTGTCCATTTTTTAAAAACTATTTTATTTATTTATTTTTAAAGAGAGGGGAAGGGAGGAAGAAAGAGAGGGAGAGAAACATCAATGTGTGAGAGAAATGATCAGTTGTCTCTTGCTCACCCCCAGCTGGGGCTCTATCCCACAACCCAGGCATGTGCCCTGACTGGGAATTAAACCAGCGACCTTTCCATTTGCAGGCTGGTGCTCAGTCCACTGAGCCACGCCAGCCAGGGCTCATTGGCCGTTTTTGAAGACTATTCTTCATTTTGTGCTTCCTGCCATTGTCATTATTTGAAGGGCTGTTTTTTTGTTTTGTTTTGTTTTTGTTTTTGTTTGAGAACTCCGCCTTTTATTCAAAGAAAAGCACCAAACAAAGGTAGATAATTTATTTGAATACTGCCCACTGAGTATAATATTTTGCTGTCAATCTTAGCCTCATGTCTCAATCATCTGAAATCATGCCTTTGTATGTTGTTAGTGTTTTGGTAATTAGGGTAGTCTGCATTCATTTGCATGCTATCTGTGTGCTCTTGAAATGGTTTGCTATAAAGTCAACATTAGAACTATGAATTTTGCTTTATTGCCATGATAATGAATGTATTAAAAACTCAGTAAAATTTAAACCAGTCTCTAGTCTTGTTCTTCAGCTAGGGGAGCCTGCCTACTGCTGTTTAGAAAAAAAAAAAAGGCAGCTTTATTGAGATGTAATTCATATACCGTAAGATTTAAAATTTACAATTCATTGTTTTGAAGTATATTCACAGTTTTGTAACCATCACTACTGTATAATTGCAGAACATTTTTGTCATTCCCCAAAGAAACGCCATACTCATGAGCAATCTCTCCCCATTCTGCTTTGTATCTCTATGAATTTGCTTATTCTGTGCATTTCATATAAATATTTATACATTTCATACAGTTTATTAATTTCATTACTGTATGTGGCCTTCTATGACTGGCTTCTTTCACTTAAAAAAAAGATATTTATTTTTAGAGAGAGTGAAAGGCAGGGAAAAAAAGAGGGAGAGAAACATAGACATGCAAGAGAAACATCGATCGATAGATAGGTTGCCTTTCCCACACCCCCAACCGGGGACCTGACCCACAACCCAGGCATGTGCCCTGACCAGGAATTGAACCAGCGACTTTTCAGTTCATAGGCCAGTGCTCAAGCCACTGAGCCACACCAGCTGGGGTGCTTCTTTTCACTTTGTATGATGTTTAAAAGGTTCATCCATGTGGTAACATATTTCGGTATTTCATTCCTTTTTATGACCAAATAATATTTTATTGTAGCACATTTTGCTTATCCGTGCATCAGATAATAGACGTGTGGGTTCTTCCCACTTTTTGGCTATTATAAATAATGCTGCTGTGAACATTCATGTCCAAGTTTTTTGAGTTGACATATGTTTTCAATCCTGATAAGATTAGGTCTTATGAGGATTGAGTTACTGACTTTAAAAATGATTGGGAACTTTAAAAATGTATAACATACATACAGAAATTGTGGATGTTTACCTCAGTGAATATTTACAAAGATATTTATTTATTTACCCATATAACAAGAACCAAGATCTAGAAAGAAACGTTGCCTGTGTCATTGGGGACTTGATGCTTGCCTTGGTTTAGGTTGTTTCATTCGCTTGTATGCCCTGGTAGAACCAAAGGCTTATCTTAACTGTATATCTGGAATATAAGCTCAGTAGGTAGCTTATGTCATAGTAGTGAAGTGGTTGAATGGCCTCTAGGGCCTCGGCTTCCTGAGTTCAAATCCTAACCCTGCCACTTATTAACTGTGAGACTATGGGCAAGTTTACTTAACACCTCTATGCCCCCAGTGTCCTCATCTATAAAATGGTGATAAAACTACCCCATGGGAAGTAATAATATAACTAGATTGCTTAGAAAATAGCCTGTAACCATACTAAGTGCTGTTGTGTATTATTGTTATGATCGTTATTATTGTGTATCTCTTCACAAGGGCACTAAGCCCCTTGTTTGACTTACCATTGTATTCCCAATGGCTAGCACTGTGCCTGGCGCATAATAGATACTCAGTGAATTTTTGAAGAAGGAAGGAAGGGATTTTAAATAACAAGTGGCAGAATTCCTACATTTTTCCCTGAAACTGCTTTTGACAGCTGTACTCTTTTGTTTACAACAGCTTTTGGAGCTGTTCGACAGCGAAGACCCTCGGGAACGTGACTACTTAAAAACGGTCTTACACAGAATTTATGGCAAGTTTCTTGGTCTTAGAGCATTTATCCGAAAACAGATTAACAATATTTTTCTAAGGTAAGTGGAGGGAGGGGGGAGAAGGCGAAGCAAAATTGGTGGTTTTACAGAGGTAATAAGTAAACCTCAAATACTTGAACGTTAGTGGACTGACGTTATTCCTCTCTCAAAGGTTTGTTTATGAAACAGAACACTTCAATGGTGTAGCTGAATTGCTGGAAATATTAGGAAGGTAAGTGCATCTTTATCAAATTGCTAATCTCAGTTGAGTATCATTCTATAAATTAGGTTCAGGTGGCGCAGGGAACTGCTGACCTAGATCTCTTGCTGTATATACGTCGGATACTCTCACTTGTGCTTTAGCATGTTTCCCAGCTGACTCTCCCAAACACAATTTCTCGTTCCCCTTGTTCCAGTTATGCATTGCTAACTCCACTGGGATGACAGAAAGAGCTAACAATTTATGCCTCATTACACAGACAGCACATCTGATTGCAGTCAGACCATTTACTCCAAAACATCTTATTCTTGTTAGTTTCCGGGCTACCTGTCCTTTGCCAAATCTTCTGAAAGCAAGTTTATAATAAATTGGCAAGACTGGCATTTTCAAGGGAACCGTGTGCCCAGGTGTAGTTCTTAAACAGCTGTTCCCTGGCGTAGTGGAATGAAGTGGAGAGAGACAGCTGTTGTGTAGGTTTCTACACACAAGGGAGACTAATGGAACTGGACAATGCGATTACTTAGCCTCCCCTCCTAATCTAAGAAGAAAAAGAAGGTGGAGTCACATGGTTTTCTCTGCACCTTCCCTAGGCTGGCCTCTAGGATATTCTTGGTCTGAGCACAGATGTCAGGCACAGGAAGGAACGATGTCTGGAAATGGAAAGGGTCATAAGTGAGCAAGGCAGGCAATTACTCGGGGAAGGAAAAGAGGGAGGAAGAATAAAGAGTTGTTGATACAAAAGATTGTGGGACCATCCAGCTAGGTTTAAGAGCACAGGAGCCTGTACTGGGAGATCGAAAGCGAATTTGCTTCCCTTCCATTTCCTTCCTACTGAAATGTATTCTTTGAAGTAGCTAAGAAATCTTGAATGCCACTGGGGTGGGTTTTGGGTTGCTCTGGGCCAGTCATAAACACTTTTTCTTAGTTTAACTTGTTGTGGTAACATTGCTAATTCATGTCTCTTTTCTTTTTCCTAGTATTATCAATGGCTTTGCCTTACCTCTTAAGGCAGAACACAAACAGTTTCTGGTGAAAGTGTTGATCCCTTTACACACTGTCAGGAGCTTATCACTCTTCCATGCCCAGGTAGAATTTTGTACAACTACTTTTTTGGAAGCAAAGTTTGCGCACCCAGTGTTTTCTTGATATTGATATTTAGTTAATTTTTAAAAAAGAAGACTTGCTAAAGTTTAAAATACTCCCCAAAGAAAATAAAAATGTGTGTGTGTGTGTGTGTGTGTGTGTGTGTGTGTGTATGTTTTTCAGTGCATAGGAAACTCATGGGAATGTTTTTTAAGTAGAAGGGGCATTTATTGAGTAATCTCACTTCTCAGAGAATGTAGATGATTTGCCCTGTTCACAAAATTATATACTGAACATGTTATATGTAATTGGCTTTTGGACATGGGTAATGATTTCTGAATGCTTTCAAACATTTTTTCTCAACCTTATTTTGCAATAGTCTATAAGTTACCCTTTGCTCCCTCTTCTAGTTCATTCACAATTTCTTTCTATACACAAATAAATACCTGCACCAGTAAAAAAAAATCAATATTTTCACATCTTTTTATTTTTACCCTCCATTACTTTAAAAAGCATACCCTATCTTGTTCCCACTCTAATTTCCATCTTAACACTGCCTTGCATGGTAAGCATGTCACAGGGGGTAGATAAGTGATCTAGTGGTGTTTTAATTTTAGTATTTCAAACCTCTGACTCTCCCCTTCCCCCAGGCGGAATGTTTTGAGTTTGCATAAAAATGTAACACAGTTTTCTGAGCAGTGTTCCTCTTTAAATTTGAAATTCTGTGTTTCGAGGAAAAATTAGTTCATATGCTTCTCATTTAGAACACCGTCAAAATGTTGTTTCGCAAGAGTGGCTATTTTTTTGCCCAAGAATCTTTAGGAGTCCTTTTACAAATCTTTTCTCTAGTTTTTTGAAACAAGGTATCACATTTCACGATCATTTAAAAGAATTCTTATGTTGATGAGTTTTATCAGATGTAAAACTCCTATTTCTTCAGGTTCTAGCTGGCAGGTAGAGCTCTTTATGTCTCCCTGAAGCTGCTGCACTTTGCATGTGCCACTTCAGGCAGCCAGCAGGGTTTTTGGGAGGAGCCTACTTCTCACCGAGGACTCTTCTGGAACCATAGTAAAACTCTGGGCTGTTGATGTTAGCAGAGAGTGAAAGGAAGCCCACAAGATGTAGCTCAAACTGCATGTAGATGAGATACTTTTAGAATATACTTAATGTGATATTTCACCTCTGCTTTTCATTAGCTGGCTAGTTCATGTCCCAATATTCTTTTTTAAAAACCTCTCTTGGGACCTTATTAGTATCAATCTTTTTATTTTACTCTATATATATTTTAAATGAATTGAATAAGAAGTTACTAAAACCAGAATCTGAAAACTCTTTAGGAAGTTTTACTAATATATCTTTTGTACCCTTAGTATGTAGAATTTCCAATTTTGTCTTTTTTGTTTGTTTCTCCAGCTGGCGTATTGCATAGTACAGTTTCTGGAGAAAGATCCTTCACTCACAGAACCAGTAAGTATTTTTTCCATAATTTCAAATTTTGGATCACTTTTCATGGAGTTTATGTGAAAAATTAAGTGTCATTTGTTTTTCTCCTTTTCATTTTAGGTTATTAGGGGGTTAATGAAATTTTGGCCCAAAACATGTAGTCAGAAAGAGGTAAGCGCTTATGTCAGTGTGTTAATAGCTTACTAAGTACTTGGCTGAGTGCCAGGCACTGAGCTAATAAGCATGTATAAAACGCATTCTCTCATTTAATCCTCATTGTAGCTCTGTGAGGCGGGACTGTAAATATTCTCATTTTACTGGTTATGAAATTGATGCATAGAGAAGTTAAGTAGCCTGCCTGAGTACACTAAGTATATAGATGGTTAGGCCAGAACCCAGGTCCCTGATTGGTGAACCCTGGACTTTTGTCACAGTGCTGCTCAGCCCCATGGAAGCCTAAGTCATGTGCCCAACGGTCTAGCTCTCTCAAAGGCACCTTCCTAGTGACCACCTTCACAGTATGGAAGCTTTGCTGTCACTATAGATAGATGCTGGAGCAACCTGCCCAAATACCCACTTTAAATAAGCACAGTGTAGATGGGATCTTACGATGTACAGTCGTAAAACATATTACAGACCATTAGGTTCAGCTGTTTACAAGTGGCCCCGGAAACCTCTCACTTACAATGATTTGTACTTTTGCTGGGACCTAGCTGGGCACACACCATGTGAAGTTGTTGTGGGGTTACGGAGGGTGAGTCTCTTAGCTTGGAGGTGAGCCCAGCTGAGTGCTAGATCTGCACCCCTTCTTCTGAAAGGTTAGAAACCATGTGAAAATGCCCCCCTGCCCGAGAAGGTCAGCTGTGGTTTTACATTTTGGAAAAATTTTGAGAGAATTTATGTATCTTGACAAATGACAAGGGGCTACTAAACTTTGCTTTTAACAGAAGCACCCTCCTTTCCCAAACCGGTGTCAATTCTCCAAAGCTGTACTTCATACAATTTCAGAAAATTATCTAATTTTTAAATACCTGTTAGGTAAAATTAAAAGTATACATTGCTACCCATGTGTATCTTACAGTATGAAAACAATGTCATTTTTCATATTTTAATTGCATACTAAATTTTTTTCTAAGGTATTTATTTTTCATGCCTAAATAGGTAACTGCTTTTTATTTCTATCAGTTTCCCAAAAACAGTTGATTATACTTTTTATTTGGCTCCATTTTGTGATCTGAAAGCAGTTCCTTGAGCTCATGAGATTCATTGTGTCTGATAGTGAACAGTTGTGTTCGTGTGTGTGTGTGTACAAAAGTGTGGGGACTTGTGTCAGTGTGCTAAGGCTTTAAAGGGCACCTTTACGGGGGTGAACCTGCTCACTTGTATCTCTCTGACTCTTGTGCTCTGTAACCTAGCGGATCCTGAAGGAATACCTAGCACGTAGTGAGGCTGTAAACCTTTGGGAGACATCTTCATGTGCCACTGTGGACTTCTGTACCAGCATGCCACACCCCTATTGTTTAAACAAAATGAGTGAGGGAAGGAGATAGTGGGGTTGACAGCTATAGAGAGGAGAACCCCAAAGGGACAGCCCTGGTTCACGGGGCCCCGCCACGTTGTCTAAGTGCCATTGTTCTGTCATAGATGTAATACGGACTTCTCCAAAAAGTAATTTTTCCAAAATGTTTTCCAAAGAGTGTAGGGACCTTGCTCTCAACAAGTACCTTCTGATGAATTCCTTGTGAATGAACACCTTCTAACATGAGTTAATACCTGATTTGTTCACGTTTAGCTTTATGTGTAAACTTTTCTTAAAACAATGCAAGCTCTCATTAATTCTCAATATTCCTGTGGATTTTTTAATGAAGTGCCTGACATTTTGTATTTTGTGTATACTTACAGGTTATGTTCCTTGGGGAGCTGGAAGAAATATTGGATGTGATTGAACCTTCACAATTTGTTAAAATTCAAGAACCTTTGTTTAAACAAATTGCCAAGTGTGTATCTAGCCCCCATTTTCAGGTTAGTAGGACGGAGGCCCTGAACCAGAGTGGCCTATGCAACATGTATTATTTTGGTAAAATTTTATTTGTATTGAAAAAAATATATAATAGACACTAGCTGCCTATTGTTACTTATTTGCAGTTTTTTTACATAATAATGTTAATAATAGGCACCTTTCCCTCAAGCACCTGCTACATGCCAGACACTGTGGTGGTTGTTTCTGCTCAGTAACTTCAATTCTCATGACTGCCTTGCAAGGAGGGCAGTATGATTTTTACAGATGTGAATGCTGATGCTCAAAGTGGTAAAATAATTTGTCTTGAGTAAAGTCACTGAGTAAGAAGAGGTGGACTGGTGGGGTTCCTATAGATGTAAGAGAGAGTGCTAAAGAAAGCTTAAGAGAAATAGAACACTAATATTTTATACTGTACTAGATGCTTTATATACATTATTTCCAAACTTCAGATTATCTTGTGAAGCCCCCACCCCCACCCCATTTTGTAGATGAAAAAAAAATGAGGCTCAGAGAATAATTTGCTCAAGATCCCAAGTTAATAGGTATAGGTTTTTGTCAGGATCTTCCTGTGGCACCACTCTGCCTCCTTGTGGCCGCTCGAGGAGAATACAGGGCAGGTGAACCTGGGCAGCCCTTTCTTTTCTCAGCCGGGCCCTGGCTACAGTGATAGGGAACCCATGCAGGAGGGAAGCGGGTGATCTGGGGTGAAAACACATTAGGTTTTACCCTTTGCTATCTCAGCAAAGGTCCAAATTACAGAGTGGAGAATTGACTCTTTATATACTGCCTGCCGATTTGAAGAGATTGTTCAGATTGTAGTTGGCAGCACAGAGCCACACAGCAAACAGTGGACTTGATGGTAGACTTTTTCCCTGCACTTCATTATCCTGTGTAGTTAGAGACAGTGGCTGTTGTCTGAAGACATCCTAGTAGGTCAAGTTAGGGCTCTTGTGACAATCTTGGGACTGTACCAAAAGTAGAAAACAAAAACAAAAACAACAAAAACCCCAAAGAACAGAAACCATTATATGAACCATGACATTCAGATGATATAACACATGTCTAGATTAAAAAAAACTTCAGGATACTGTGTAGATGTTTTGCATATTATACATGTCTGCGGTGCTCAAACATGAAGCATCTGGATTGTTTAACTTATTTTTCAGTTTTCATGAGGATGTTTGGTGTAATGGAGGGCAAGGAGCAGGAATCTTTTAAAATGAGTATCACCAGGGAGGCTTAAGTGATTCTCAGAAGCTCAGAAAAGAGACAGAGTGTCTTAGTCCGCGGGGGCTTAGTCTGCTGGTGTCGGTTGAACTTAACTGATTTACCGCAGATTGGGTGGCTTGTGATCAACAGAAAGCTGGAATTCTGACATCCAGGCGCCAGCATGGTTAGGCGAGGGCCCTCTTCTGGGTCACGGACTTCTCACTGTGTCCTCACGTGCCAGAAGGGACTGGGGGCTCTTGGAAGCCTCTTTTGAAGGCACTAATCCATTCATGAAGCCCCTTTCTTATGACTTACGGGCCCTGCCTACTAAGACCATCGTCTTTGGGGGTTAGGATCTTAACATAAGAGTTTTGAGGTGACACGGATATTTAGACCGTAGCAGGTTCCGTAACAAAACACTACATACAGACTGTGTGGCTTGAATAACAGAAGCCATTTAGCACAGTTCTGGGGGCTGGAAGTCTGGGGTCAACACGCCAGCATGGTCACATTCTGGGGATGGCTTGCTGTCTGTCTTGCAGACTGCCACCTTCTCACTTGTCCTCACACAGACTTAGTGGGTGTGTGGAAGGAGAGGCGCTCACTCTCCTCTTACGAGGTCACCAAGCCTGTCGAATTAGGGCCTTGCCCTTATGACCTCATTAACCTTGATTACCTTCTATCTCCAAATATCCTCATACGGGGGGGGTCAGGGCTTCAACACAGGAATTGGCGGGGAGTGGGGAAATGAAAGATTCAGTCCATAGCAGAAAGAAGAAAGAATTTTAAATTATTTGACAGAAGTAAAACTGAGAACTAAAGAAAGGAAAGGAAAGGAAAGAGGTTCTTCTTTATTCATCCGTTAAGTGTTCATTGGTTCACCCAGTAAACATTTATCCAGCGCCCCTCTGTGTAGCCAGACACCTGTTGCTGCTAGCCTCAGGTCAGAAGGTCCTCTGCTAGAGACACTGCCCCCGTGTATGTAGGAGGACAGTGGGTCCCAGGAAGGCAGCGGCTCTGCGCTAGTGTCAGACACGTTACCTTTTACTTTGTATAAACAGTGCCTTTCCTCTTTAAGGGGCTTTACTGGGTGCTGTCGTTCTGTAAGTGATTTACATACGGACACAGAGCTATATGGAGATTCGTATACTTGTTCGCATTAAGTGGCTCATTATTGGATGTAGGAAAAACCTAGGTCCCTCCTTCTTTACCAGCATCCTCCTGTGGTCTCTTCAAAAGCTCCTTTCAGTTGTAAGTTTCTGAGCAGTCTTGTCCTATTCGTCTCCATCTCCCTCCTTTCCTTGCTTCATGTTCTGCCTGTCTGCGACCCACCAAGTGCTTCGCGGTTGTCAGACACACTGTCCGTGTTGGTGTCTGTGCCCTCCCTTCCTGTAATTCCCTCAGCCTCGAATGCCCTTTCCTTTTCTCATCCTTTGAAGCCCAGCTTAGATGCCACCTCCTGTGTTGTCGTCCTGCCACTCCCCTCCCCCACGTCATCTGGGTGGTTCTCTCTACCCTTCTGTCTAGCACTTTATTTCTTTATCTGATATGACATTTATCACAGTTCACATTGTATAGGCTTGTAGATTGCTCCTTCCCCACCGGCATATGAGCTCTGTAGGAATAACGGAGTAAAGAGGTTAAGAGCAAGGACTTTGAAGTCTGCCACTTGCTAGTCATGTGACCTTGAGCCTCAATTTCCTCATTTGCAAAATAGATACAATGGTACCTATGCTATGCGTTGGTTGTGAGAATTAAATAGCATACATGTGAAACACTTTGCACAGTGCCTGGCATATAGTAAACATTCAGTAATGGTTCATTGTTTTCTTCGTACTCTCAGAGTCTAGTACTGCACAAGTGCCAGGACTTTTTTTTTTTTAACCAAGTTGAATAATGTAAATGGAAAGGTTCTAATTTTTCAGAGTCTATTGTTGGGTGCATCTTGTACCGTTTTATTAAATTAAAATTAATTTAGGATTAAATTTCATATATTAAATTAAAACATAATTTCTTAATCTGAGTGAATGAGAAAAGCCACTGTTTTCCCTTTGTCCATATAACCCTTTTTAGAGATTTTAGATTTTTTTAGAGATTTTGGCTTATTATGATTCTTATTATTTTAGATTACTTTTTGGGTTTTTAGGTTATTTTTTGAGGTGTCTGTTGAATTCATAGTCATTTGATAGTACTGTAGTCAGAGAAAAGGGACCTTAGACAGCAAGCAGGCGTATGTCCACCACTGTCCCCGAGTCCAGAAGCAGAGTGACTTCTGGCTTATTTCGTTGACAGGAAGGGAACTTTCTGGAACTCTGGAAAGGGTCTGAGCATTTACCGTTTACTAGTAATGCGACCTTTGCCAGGCTACCAATCTCTCTGAAACTCAGTGTCCCCCTCTGTACAATGAGCACAGCAGTACCTACCCTCAGGGGCTGGTGACCTGGGACATTGTACCTGCAGTGCAGGCGTAGTGCCTGTCATCAGAGGTGCTTAGAGAAGGTGACTGCTCTGCAGTGATGGACAGCTGGGTGTTTCTCAGCAGCTACTGACTGGATGCCAGCCATGCGCTGTGAGGGTGAAAGAGGTGAGCCAGGAAGGGGTTAAAGTGATGGGGGAAACAGTGTGGCATAGGGAATAAAGGCATCTGGAGCTTGGCAGCTATGCAGAAAAAATGCAATCAGGTGAAATGGGCAGTATGATAGGAGAATAGAAATGGGTAGGAAAACGGACTTTTCCTTCCCCAAATTGATGGACTACTTTGGAACTTTCTGAAAGATTTTAAATCCACAAAAATGTAGAGTGTGATTAGTATTTTACATTTGATTGAATGATATAAAAATAACCTTAAAATACTTTTGTTTGGAGAGTTATAATTTTATTTTATCTTTGTGTTTTTCTCTCTTAATATTTTATTTTTCTTTTCTCAAAGGTGGCAGAAAGGGCACTGTATTATTGGAATAATGAATACATCATGAGTTTGATAGAAGAAAACTCTAACGTCATCCTTCCCATCATGTTTTCCAGTCTTTATAGGATTTCAAAAGAACATTGGAATCCGTAGGTTTTCTCCCCACCCCCCGATTTCTTTCCCTCCTTCCTTCCTTCCTTCCTTCCTTCCTTCCTTCCTTCCTTCCTTCCTTCCTTCCTTCCTTCCACCCTTGCTTACCTCCTTCCCTTTTCAATCCTTCCTTCCCTTTCTCCCTCCTTCCCTCTCTTGCTCTCTTCCTTTGGTCTTCTTTCCCCCCCTCCCTTTCTTTTGCTTAATAAGATGTCTTGAGTGTTTTCTCTGTGCCAGATGCTGTGCTTGTTGCTAAAGACAGATATGTGAAAAGGTAAAATCCCTGCCTTTTCAAATTCACTGACTGGTTGGCAAGACCCATGAGTAAACAGATACTTTATAAAACAGTGTCTATGTGTGTTCTGTTAACATGCCAGCTTACATGAGGACTTCTGACCTGTCGGTGAAGGCAGCAGATACGGGGATGCTCTGGAGCAAGAGGAGAGGCTTGTGGACGTTGATGGGGTGGTGGCAGGTGGATAGGACAAGGAGGCCATTTTATTTATATTTTTCTGAAAGATTTTATTTATTTGTTTTGAGAGGGGGGGAAAGGAGGAAGACAGAGAGGAAGAGAAGCATCAGTGTGAATGATAAACATCTATTGTTTGCCTCTCATATGCTTCCCCACTGGGGACAAAACCCTCAACCCAGGCATGTGTCCTCACTGGGACTCTTAACTGGCGGCCTTTTGGTTTGCAGGATGACTCCTAACCAGGTGAACCACCCTGGTCAGGGCTAGGGAAGCCCTTTCAGAATGTGGGTCTGTCTGAGTTTGAGAGGGTTAGGGCACAAGGTATTTTGAGGAGGTTGCTGGAAGACGAGGCTAGAAAGGGGAGTGGGACCCACATGAGCGTTACCAAGCAGATGATAAGGAAACACTAAAGAGTTGTTAGGATTGTGATTAGAATTGATTGGCATTTTACCGAGTCCATTCTTAAAAACCGACTCTGTTATTATCTATGTTTTCTAGGGGAGAAAAGTTTACAATCTTCAAAGAGAATTTTAATATCTCCTATGAAAGTTAAAGCATTCTGTATTTTAATGACGTTATATATTTCCCTGTGGAATAGAAAGAAAAATTAATGTTGCATTAAAAATTAGCAAATAGAATTCAGTATATTTGTAAATTGTTTGCCTTTAAAAGTTTTGCATACAACTGTAAAATAACACATTTTTCATCTTTCAAATTTGCCAGATTTTTTTATTAACAAATCATGTAAAAGTTATAAGCTGGTAAAGAATTAAGCCTCCTTAGGCAGATAGCCCCTTGAGAGCCTAGAGAGGGGTGTTAGCAAGGGGCGTAACCATGCCGCAGTCTGCCTTTGGCCCTTCTCTGTTACTGTGCGGAGTTATTTGGGATGGTCATTCCCCTCAACAGAAGGGAGCATAAGTTTTCCTTTCATATGGGCAATGGGTAGAAGCAACACAGCAAGGACAGTTTCTTATAAATGTTTTGGAAACATCAAACCTGTTATTTATTTACCATATGGCCTAACTTTTACCAGTGCCTTTTTCAGAGGTATTGGGAGCATGTTGTTGCAAAATGGAAGTATTGTGTATTTTTGCAAAGGGCAGTGCTATTTAGACTCCAGCCTGAAGCTGTCAGTCCCATCATGGGGCAGTCTGCACATTACCCAAGACCTTATTCTTCCACTTGGTACTTGATAAGTATGGACCACTGTTTTGGCCGCTTAGCTGTGCAGTGTTTCATAGCTAACAGCAACCATGACCAGCTTGTCAGTTACCAGCGGTGTACTGGGGACTAAGCAGGTGTGAATGGACTGATGCAGAGCACAGCTAGAAACATAACTCATGAACCTGCCCAACTTAAAGGGGTTTAGTATCATATCTTTGAATATGAATAACACATATTACTTATTTCCATGGGAACAGCTTTTGATTTTGATGAATTATGTATATTATCCCTTTAAAAATAAAACTCTGTGCAAATTTAGGTCTCTAAGGTTAGTCCTACCACAGGTGCTCCTTTTTTAGGGTGCATTTGATTTATTTAATACTTACCTTTTTATTAAATAAAATTAACAAGTGCCCACTGGCAAGTCTATTTGGGTACCAATAATTAGAAGGGCAAAATTAGATTTTTCTTTTTTTTAATCCTGCCATCCCTCAGAAAGATGTCTTGCCTTGAACAATGAAGAATGTAACTCTCGATGTGGAACTGAACTGTAGGTCATTTCTAGGCCCAACTAAAAAGGGATGGAGACAGTGTGCGATGCATGGGCCTCGCGCAAAGCTTGTGCTTTCGCTTTCTTCATGTAGCGCCCCGTATGGAAGACTAACCTACAGGTCCCCTTTTCTCTGCTTCCCAGGGCTATCGTGGCGTTAGTCTACAACGTGCTGAAGGCGTTTATGGAAATGAACAGCACCATGTTTGATGAGCTGACAGCCACATACAAGTCAGATCGTCAGCGGTAACTTTTTAAAGCTTTTTTGTCAGCTATGCATAAAACTATTGAGTTCTTTCCTTGCTCCTTGCTAAAGTTGCCTGCTTGCACTGAAATCCTAAGCAGCACAGTTTTATTTATTTTTCTGTTCATTTTTGCCTGCTCATTAGCTCTGTCTTCATTAGTGTGCCACCGGGTAATGAAGTATCATTTTGAAAAAGGCTGCTTTCCGTCCCCTCTCTGTAATGTTTCTCTTCTGCCTCAGGGTTAAGAGCTTGACACACTGCTGGTATTTGAGACCCACTTGAGGGGACCATCAGGTAGTTTGCCATCTGGATTCATTCCCATTCTGAACTTATTTGAAATACAGTTGGACTGATCTTGTACTTCACTTTGGCAGCAGGAGGGATGAGGCACCATTTTGTTTACCTCTTTTGCCCAGAACTTATTTTCTATTCTAGAACCCAACAACTACATTATAATTTAAAGGGCAGTGAAAAGAATAGGGAGGTGAAGAGTCTTGTATTGTATAAATCTTGAAATGTTTAAGACCAAAAGGGGGCAGAAACCAGTTGTACTCTTTATAATAAATGCTCACAGCTGAGTAAAGCCTTTCTTGATTTTATTTATGTGATTCTTCAGTTTTGTTATTTATTGTTCAGTATGTCCAACTTTCCAAAAGATGTCTTAGTCCATTCAGGCTGCTATAATAAAATGCCACATATGAGTATTTTATGGGTGGCTTATAAAAAACAGAAGGTTATTGCCCACAGTTCTGGGGGCTGGAAGACCAAGAGCATGGTGCCAGCATGGTTGGATGAGGGCTGTCTTTCTGGTTCCTACCTGACACCTTCTCATTGTGCCCTCATTTGGCGGAAGGGGCGAGGACTTTCTATGGGATTTCTCATAAGAGCATAATCCCATTCACAAGGGGTCCATCCTCATGACCTAATCACTCCCAAAGGGGCCCCACCTACTAATATCAACACCTTTGGGAGTTAGGGGGTCAGCGTATGAATTTGGTGGTGAGGGCGGGGGGCAGACACAAATGTTCGGACCATGGCATGGATGTACTTGGAGAGATTGAGGGAAGCCTAGAGAATTTGTTAGTAGTGGGACCTTTGGGTTTTGGTTTTGATCACACAGAAGCAAATGCCACTTTTTATATTATAAAACCATGGACCTTAGAAGGTCTCAGAGGTGTGTGAGAGTTCAGGCCCAGGACCTTGTGGAATCTCTTGAGCAAAGCTATCTGTGGCTCCCTTGCTTCTTTGTTTTGCCTGATTTTGAATGTGTTACTTGCATTTTAATGATAAAGAGAACAAGGAGGGGAAAGGTTTGGCGGCAGGAGACAAAGGACCATCACAGTCATTGAAAAAAAATTACCAGGATGTGATATATTGAAAAACAATTTAATAATGGAATATGGCAAGTGTTTAACTGTAGTCAGAAGAGGCTGAGATATTTTAATACAGTAGTGGAGTAAGTATCAGTTATGGGATATATTGTGTCATTCTTGCAATTTGAAGAAGTTTTAATGTATCATATTTATAGTTTTTACAAATTATTGAATTTATAATAACTTCTTGTCCCAAACTTAGAATGTTATTTAAATAAGGGAGATAAAATATACATTCTCATGCTGTGATGTACCATTAAATAATGTTTTTTTATAGCAACTAAAAGGTCATTATCCTAGTTGAATAGGATGAAACCTGTAGAGTCCCATTAATAGTATTAAATACCTTATTTCTAAAATACTGAAATCGATTGAAGTAAATTAATTCATATTTATTGAACTTTAATAGTAAAGCTGTTTTCTGATCATTTATTATTTAAACTAGACCAAACTCTTGAAAAAGGTAAGAATTAACCAGGGGGACCAGGAATAGACACTGGAAAGTTGATTCTGATGATCTGATATATTAAAGTGATATAGTGAGTGGACTTTCTTAATGAGAGAAGGATTTTTTTTAAAGCAAGGGTAATATCTTATCCAATGAGCAATCGAAGGTTATACTGAATACATGAAAAGGTTGGTTTCTCTACGGATATAGACGTAGGAAAAGAGGATAGATTTATTTGGTACTTTCAGAGAAGAACTGAAAGATATCACTTCTGGATGGCAAGATGCTAGTAACTGTTTCAGTTCAGGTGAAATTTTAAGTATTACAAATCTGAAGTGGTAGGTGGAATAAATAACTAACTCTGTTAGGTACACATACCAACAGTAGTGCTATGTAAAATTGAGAATGGAAGAGAATTTGACAGTATCCCTAGCTTGACAATGTGGTTACGTTTTCAAATTCCCACCTACAGATGGAGAGAAAAGTGGGAAAGAATGGGGATGACACTAACTATAGAAATATTTAGAATGTTTGAAGATAAAGTTGTCAGTATAAAAGATTTATGATGAATCAGCATAGAGTTCATCTGGAAGAAAAGCCCCCACAGGACAGATTGCATTAAATGCCATAAAATTTTCCGTAAAAGACATGAATGAAATGATTCAGTAATAAGATGATGAGTATTTTAATAATGTTGGCTCTTAATTTAATCTGCCAATTAGGGCAATACGAACCTAATATACGTTTAAATTTTTTTTTTAGTAGAATCAAGCTCCTAAGCGATTGTCTACCAGTTCTCCCTCTCATTCTAATATAAAGGTCATATGCTTTGAAACTCAGTAGGATCTACAGAATTGATTTAAATGTACTCTGATCACTGTTCTCTGATAACATTTATTTAGACTTAATATTATCCTTAAAGTGTACTGAGAAACCAAAAGTGCTAATTTACCAAACAGCTTGTTTTTACAGTTGAGAATCTGGAATCCATAATGATTGAAGGATTATCTAATCTCACCCCTGTTGCCCTGTTAATATAAGTTTTCAGGGTCAAAATTACCCAATAGGTAATTGTTTGAAAAACTGTTATATCCACTGAAATTCATATTGGGCAGACTATATTTGAGGTAGCTGAAACTAATTATGGTAAACAAGGCTTAAAATACCAAAGTATTAATTATGAAATGATAATATCAATTACCATATTATATACTTAAATATGCCCCTAAGACTAGTGGGATGAGACTATAAAATTACTTAAGTATTTCTAGAGATTTTTAGGGGGGAGGGGGAATGAAGATTAATTTCTGTTGCTATAGATATCAAATACAACTTTTAAAAATCAGTAATTATATTAAAAATATGATGCATTGGAAGTATTTACAAATTTCACTTAACCTGTGTGGCTTTCCTTGAGTAAATAGTGTACTGTAACTGCCATTAAATCCTTGCTAGGTAAAGTAGCACAAGGACCTATAGCCCATGCCTGAGATGGCAGAGCCCCCTTTTTCAGGCATTATCTGAATTTATGGATTCACAGATGTCATTTGGGTGCGCTGTTCACTGGTTCATCACAACATGGGGAAGTCAGGGACAGTGTAGTGAGTTATTTTTAATAAATGCAAATTTAACTTACAGAATAATCATGTATTCCTGCGTTATGTGTTTCCAACTTGGTTGACATTAAATGTTATCTTAAAATGTCTTTAGCAAAATAAAATTGTTAACCCTATTTTAGACATTCAGAGTTTTGGTAAATTTTACCAATTTTTCCAAAAGACTGGAAGTCACTACTCGAATTAATATTGAACTATATTTGAAGCTTTGGAACATTAAATATTTAATACATAATTATATCAACAAAGTTCTGTCCAGATCATTAAAACTGAAATCACAAAAGAAAGAATATTTAATTTGGTTGTATGAAACCTGTCCAGAAGGTATCCAGCCATGTAATGTAAAAAATAGAGTCATTTATTGAAGAAGATACAAGATACAGGAAGCACTGTACATAGGACAATGACACCTCAGTCCCCTTCAAAGTAGGCATCCTGGGACCTCACACAGCTCTCCAGATCACCAGCAGCTGCCCCGCCCGTTGTATTTTCCTGAATCTCATCGATGCTCTGAAATCTCTTCCCGTTCAAAGGTGATTTTAGTTTTGGCAAAAGCCAAAAGTCTCAGGGTGCCAAATCTGGGCTGTAGAGGGGCTGAATCACCTGGGTGATTTGCTCTTTGGCCAAAAAACTACATGAGATGTGAAGCATGAGCAGGCATGTTGTTGTGATAAAGCTGCCAATCACCAGTTGCCCATAACTGCGGCCTTCTGAATCATTCAAATAATTTCCGCAGAGAAATTAATGCAAAATTTGATGCGGATTTGTTGCTCTACTTGCTCAGTCATTTTGCTTTTTTTTTTTTTAAGATTTTATTTATTTTTAGAAAGGAGGGGGAGGGAGGAAGAGGGAGAGAAACATCAGTGTGTGAGAGAAACCCCCAGCTGGGGACCTGGCCCACAACCCAGGCATGTGCCTTGAGTGGGAATCAAACTGGCGACCTTTTGGTTCACAGGCCAGCATTCATTCCACTGAACCACACCAGCCAGGGCTGCTCAGTCATTTTGAATGTGATGGCCACACAGCACACCCCCACTGACTAGTACAGTCAAGGCATCATTGTTCACACATGCGCATTCCAGTCCACTCTCCTTGGCTGCCAGGTTACATCAATGTTGTGCAAACTGTTCTGGTTATATTAACAATAGCTGGACTTTTTCCAGACAGACCTCATATATACATAAGGATAAAACAAGTTAATAATTTAGATTTTGTGATTCATTAATACTTGTACAGACAAGATACTGCTAAAGAGTTTGAATATACTTAGTGTAGGAAAAATAGATATTCATAAAGAGGAAGTATATTTTCTTGACCTGCTACATTCTTTGTATCAGTCATTTTCAGCATCCCTTTTGAGAAATTAATACTTGAGGACAAAGAGAAAATTAGATTTTAACTAGACCCTGAGTGAAAGTTATGAATGTGTCCTTGGTTTTAGGATAACAGATAAATATAAATGATTCCCATTTTTGTTTCCCAGTAATTTTGAAGTTAGTATTCTGTATTAAATATAAAGGAATATTAATATAAAATCTTAAAATGTTTTTGTCATCTCCTACTCTGTTCATTAATATTACTTTATGTAAGCGTCCAAAAAAAAAAAAAAGAGCAAGAGAGAAAAACCAAGAAGAAAGAAAACACCCACAAGCTTACGGCCAAACTTTTCAAAGACCTTTTAAAACATACATGGGGAGAAGTATTTCAAAGGTGCAGTTATTGGTGAATAATCTCTTTAGACCTTCCCAGGTGTTTACCTTGTTTCTGTTTCTTTCCTAGTGAGAAAAAGAAAGAAAAGGAGCGTGAAGAATTATGGAAAAAACTGGAGGATCTGGAGTTGAAGAGAGGCCTTCGACGTGATGGGATAATTCCAACTTAACAAAAACGATGACAACAACATTACTAACCTGTGGAGTCACACATTTATGTAGTAGAAGATGGAGCAACAGTTTTCTGTATTGTGCAACTTTACAGTAGATTTCACATTTGTTTCATTATTACAACAGCACTGTATATACCTGTCTCTAAGTAAAGGAAAAAAAATAAGGACTTCAATCCAAAGTTTGGACAGTAGATGGACTTCTCAGAACATTGCAAACATAATCATTGTTCTAACCCTATAAAAAAAAAAGAGCAGTCTTCAGAGATCTGTTAAGAAATTGCTGTTAAAATTCCATTGTCAGGAGTTCCTTATTTATCATTAGCAGAGAGTATGAAACAATTTTTAAATGTGAACAATCTTAAATTTAGCTTGTCTTTCTGCTAAGCTGTTAAATGTATTTATAGTAAAGGAAGAAAAAAAAAGACTGTCATTTCCATATAAGTTTGTATAACATCCTCTTCTGGATAACTTGACTGTAATTTGACATCTTTTCCTTTTGCACATCTTCATGAGTTGATTGTCCACATGGAAATGGGGCCATGAATTAATTATAAAGGCTCCTGATAAAAGTTTTGTTTACTGGAGTGAACATCTTCCCAGTAACCAGGTAGTCCTGGTACTCCTTTAGTTTTAAAATTAGGAGTAAAAGAGAAGAGGTGATAAACATAGTAGGGAAGGGAACTTCGGATTCATGCAAGTTTATGGTGAATCCAATACAATGTCTTGAATCCTTTGAAAACAGGCACTGGGACATCATAGGCTTCAGTACCTGACCAGTATTAGTTGCTTATGTCATTGAACACACACACACCAGAGATGTTTTAGAGATGCCAGAAAACATCCTTTTGGACCATTTTAAAATCAGAAAGACAAACACTAAAGAGTACAACCGTGAAATTGATCGCCAGGATTGCGAATCTGATTGGGAATGGAGTTGAGCAAACAGCTTGGACTGTTTGGAGTTGTTGCCTTACTTTTTAATATGTATTTATAAAGTATTCCAGCAAAAGAGGATGTAGCCTCTGGGAAAAAACAAACATGTTACAGTGTTTTTTTGTAGATTCTCCTTCTATATCTCATCACAGCGCCAGCCCTGTTTTTAGCGGGAAAGGATTCAGGATAAACATTATTATGCATTCTGAATTGGATGCGTATTCCTAACTACTGTATTTGTTACCAAAAGTGGTTCTACAAATGCTACTGAAAAAAAATCTGGAAATTCCTAATGTCCTGAGTATTAATAATAAAGTTTAAAAATGCTTTTATATCAAAGGTGCATTGTGACCAAATTGTTTAAGAAAAAATACAAAAAACAAACAAAACAAATCTAGGGCTGTATTATAGGTATATCTTATTGGCTCTCTGCTTTGTATTTAAAAGAGGACTCAACATCTTGGGGAGATAAAAATACTGATAAAACTTGTGTACAGTATGTACTTACCTAATGTGGTTTCATTATTATGTACCGAAAGTTATGTGTTTGGGGGCTTATTTCCAGGATGCTTTTGCTTGTTATGGATGTGGCAGCGTGAGTTGATGATCCTAAACCATCACTTCCAGCAGTGTCATGGTATAGAGCTGACGCCGTGTTCATGCGTTGAATTGTGATAGCAGCAAACATGAACATATGAACTGTTGTTGCTCTTAGTAGAAATATAATATCAATATGGGCTTGTATATTTTCTTCCTTCCATTTAAATACAAAGTAGAATATGCAATTGTATTGTTTCCAAAAAAAGGGGGGCGGAAAAGGCTGCTGACCTTTCTTCCCTGTTAAGATGTTAAGTATTTCAGGATTATCAGGTCACAGTTTGTGCTTAAAAGTCAGCTTATTATGGATATTGTCATCTCAACAACCTTGTAAAACAGAAAGAAAACTTGGCATTGTTAATTCTGAAAAGGAAACAGCAGTAAAAGAGTCATATGCAACACCAAACACAACATGGTTTAATGGAATTCGTAGATTTTTTTTTTTTTTTTTTTTTTAAAGAACAGTCATGGGGATTCAATATAAAGTTGGCCGAGGCTGCCAAAGATGAAACAACTTCCTTTCAAAGTGCTGGAGCAAAGGTGCAAGTTCAAATACTAAAGATAAAAAATAAATTTGTAACAAATCACCTCTGATTTTAGCCCATTAGTTTTGACTGTGCATTACATTTAGTTTTGACAGTATAAACTTTTGTTTGTCATTATTTCATCTTTTTAGATAATGAACATTAAATTCACAGGTTTATGAAATAGCTTTTTCCATTAGAATGAAATGCAGTCATTTGAAATGAGAAAGACCAGGGTCCTGTTTTTGCACCTTACCCTGTCCTCAGAGTTAAGGTGAGAACTACACAGATATCCTTGATGTCAATTTATATGTTGATCATTCCAAACTGAGAAGAATAAAGCCAAATTTTAGACATAAGGAAGCAATTATAGATATATGTCTAAAATTCATAGGGCAACTTCTGAGAAGAAACACTGTCTTTTTTCATTGAAAGTGACAATGTGACATTTGTCATGTTGTGTCCGGTGACGCAGAGTAACTGAGGTAATCTGACTGTTGCACTATGTGACATATTTAAGGACGTACTTGCTGCATTTGCAGCAGCCCTCTCTGTCCTTTCCCACATTTCTCCTGTTGCTGCAACTTGAGCTCATTGTGGCAAATGCATCTTTATGTTATATTTTGTTTGCTTCATAATTTCCAGAACTATATATAAATCTATTTTTTAAATAGCGAATATTGTAGTTAGTGAGTGATGATCACTCCAAACTTATCCCTACCATATTGGTTTCAGGGGTAGGATTAAGAGTGTCTTTGGAAGAAAAAAACAAGCAAAAACCCTGTGGTTCAGAGTGATGCTGAGGCCTTAGGCTGTGGGCCTAGAAAAACCATGTGAGTGAATTGACCCATTTCATCCCTCGAATCAAGCATGCATTCCTTTCTCATTGTGCAAGTGTCCCCAGTCGTTTGCCTTCAGTATTTAGTTTGTGTCCTTTTAAATTTTATTATATTTTGCTCT
Organism: Mormoops blainvillei; assembly: GCA_004026545.1. Taxonomy (NCBI): domain Eukaryota; kingdom Metazoa; phylum Chordata; class Mammalia; order Chiroptera; family Mormoopidae; genus Mormoops; species Mormoops blainvillei. The sequence continues at coordinate 79,225 of PVJD01003239.1, read as the reverse complement.
CCCTAACATCTGTTTTTTTAATAAAATAAAATAAAAAATAAAAAAGTAAGAAATAAATAATACCCTCGATGCCGCTGGATACTCACAAGCAGGGTCACGCTCCTTCGTCTTGGGTTGCTTGCCCAAAGGGAAGGGTTTAATTTATTTTGTACCTCCTATGCGTGGGACAGTCCAGGGTGCAGAGCCAGGAATTGCTTGTAATTGCACCTGCTATACTTAAAACGTATAGCCCTAGGCTCAATCACACTATGGAAAGGAAAAAAAAATATATTTAGAGCTTTAAAAGCTTTTTTATTTTTTTGTGGGGATGGGGTGTGGGCAAGGGAAAATGTATGGATGTTATTGGCATTTTTAAGATTTTTGTTTTTGTCCCATCCCCCTCCCCGCCCCATTTTGTCTTTTTTCCCCCCTTTAATCGGATGCACTGACCTGGCCCAGGAAATGAAAAGATTCTCTCTTTTGATGCTGTTACCAATGTTATCACAAAGTGATAGTCACCTACAGCAGAAAGGTGACACCAGGCATGATTGGTGATGTTTTATTTGCACATCGATATTTTTATTTTTATATTCTGGCTCAGCTGCTTTTTTTGAGTGGAGTTAAGGAATGAGCCACAAAGGATTTTTGTAGTAGGTATATTGGCAATGCATTTTATATTTCTCAGTATTTAATTTTGAAAATCTAAAAGAATTGTGCATCTTGAGAGAAAGTTGAACAAATTTCGAACTAGTGGAATGTTCGTTTGTGCTGCTTCTTGTGCACGACAGCAGCAGTAGTATCTCTCTTGGAAATAAACACCCCATATTATGATGTCTATGAACATAGGTTTCCTTTTCTCCCCTCTTCTTCCCTCCTTCCCCTTCCTCCTTTTTCTTTTTTCCCTTCTCTTTCTTTACTTTTTTAGAAATCACTTATTGTAAATAAGTTGTAATCCAAACCTCATGTATCAGTGGGGAACTTTCAAATATAAATATTACCAATACATTTTCTGGTTGTTGTCTGATTTTTGATTGAGGTATATGAGAATGACATGCCCATTGCTTTTTGGTTTGAGGATTTTGCTTTAGCTTCATAAATCTTTGTATTTTAGTATTTCATTGTTTTAGCAGGAGAGGGCAGCAAAAGTTTATTTTCCCTGTTAGAAATGCTGTGGTTCATGAATGGTTTTGTTTAGTGTGTGTGTGTGTGCGTGTGTGTGTGTGTGTTTAAACAGCATCTGTTTGTGGGTAGAGGTAAAAATGAAACATTTTTGATATGAAAAGTTGCATATGAAAATTATAGACTGGTTCAACCAGACGGTGAAGACTTCTTATCCACCATCAAAGTTAAAATGCCACAAAACAATCTTCCAGCTCTGGCTCAAATATGCTACTACTTCCTTTTCAAACACAACAAAATGCAAGCTGAGTCTTACACACTTGGAATTTAAAATGTCTTTCTTTGAAAATGATTTACTTTCGTCAAAGTGGTAACGGAAAAAAAATGAAGGTGCTCCCAAAGAGAAATGTAACCCTCCCCTTTCACAGATGTGTGAGAGGCTCTGTACTGTGGGTGCATCCTAATAAAGAAGCAGTGACGAGTTCTCAGGTGCCTGACTGTGTGTTTGTTTCTGACCTCTGTGGCCTTGTGAGCCACACAAATACCAGGTTGGTCGGCTTAGCTGAGACAGTGGCATTGGTACGCTCAGGCTTTCATCGAGAGAAAATCAGCAGTGGGGCCAGTGTCCATCGCTGTGTAACAAACTACTCCAAAACCAAGAGGCGTGACCCAAGACAAGTCGCATCTCTGCTCCTCAAGCGTAAACCTGGGTTTAGAGAGGCAGGAGAACTCAGTTCCAACACAGCCCACTCACGTGGCTGCCAAGTTGGTGCTGCTGTTGGCTTGGGGTTCAGCCAGAGGCCTTAGTTCATGACATCCTTATGGGGCTTTCTCCGGCATCCTCACAGCACGACAACTGGGCTCTTAAGTGATTATTCTAAGAGGGAATGGAAACTGCTCACTTTTTGAGGCCTGGGCCCAGAAACTGTTGTGGCATCAACTTTGTCATATCTTCCTGGTCAAGCGGTCACAGGGCCTGCTCAGATTCAAGTGGAGGGGACACAGATCTCTCTGTGATGTGATGAGAGGAGTGTCATCCTGAATCAATATAGGTTACTTTCTTTGTGAAGCATTTGATTTAGGTGACTAATTATATCACGTTAGACTTGGAACCCTGTAGAGCCAACTAAATGTTTCATGTTAAACTCTAAATTGGGGAGAGAAAAATCTTTGTAAACTCAGTAATTTTGTATTTCAAAGCATAACCATTTGTAACATTTCTTGGTAAATTACAGGGGGAAGAAACTTGTAAGAAAGACAAGGGCTCAGAAATTACAGTTTATTTCAATGGAACATCTATCTAATCCTAACCTGTCTGTAAATAAATATTTATGATAAATGAGGCAAAGTAAATATACAGTCCAATTCCTGTTTCTCAGAGTTTTATATAATAGTGTATTCAGGTGGTTTCTAGGAGATCAAGTTCACATTAAATTATTTATCAACAGACTTAAACTATGGAATAGCAAGGGGAATTAAAATTTGATTTTTAATGATACATGTTTATTGTATAATTTATTCTTGAAAAGACAGATTTAGGACAACTGTAATTGAACAACAATAAAAAAAATTAAAAACAAAAACGGGTGGCATAGCTACATGCCGGCCCCTGGCCCTAAAAGCCCGCCAGAAGATGTGCGCTCATGGACTGGGCCGGCGCTTATTGATTGGCTCTGTCCACGTGCTTGCCCGTTCTCTGATGTTCAGATTTGCTGTCTTCCTCATTTAGCTTAATTCACTTCTTTTAAAATCATAGTCTGAATTAATCATGCAGTCTGTAGTCAAACTTGGTGGATACCAGATGATATGAGACCTGAAACTAGGAACGACATCAGCCAAAGCCTCCTTCATCCTCAACGCTCTTCAGGTAAGATGTCTCCGGCCAGAATCACCCAGGGCGAAGCCCAGGGACTTGGGAAGCAGACGTTTGGGATCGCACTCGGGTTCAGCTATTTATCAGCTGTGTGACTTTGGGGAAGGTTCTTGATCTAAGCTTCAGTTTCATTTGTAAAATGCAGGTAAAGTGGTAGTTTATAGTGTTATATTACATCAGATAATATATGTGTAGCAATGAACACAAAGCCTGGCACATAGAAACCTGCAATTAATATTATTACCTGAAATAAATTAACATTTAAAGTAGTGACAAATATAAATGAATAATTATAATAGCTATCACTTATCAAATACTATTAAGCCTTGTACTGTGCTAAGAATTTGTATCCATTAAGTTTTCATAGCAATCCTGGGGGAGAAGTTGTCATCCCCATTTTGTGGGTAATGATCAGACATGATGAGGTTCTACCAGGTACTGAACCAAGAGTCTAGTGTGCCCTGACCGGTGGTCCTGTACAGTAGGATGACTGCTTCTGAGCACATATGTCAAATTTTATTCCCCATAACTTAAAAGACTGAAATTGACTCCCTTCACTCAAGAAAGAACCTTATTTCATTCATTCTTGCATTTCCATTTACCATTCTACCCATTCTCCTAGGAGCTCCCCCAAATTTCTGTATCATGCTCTCCAACTCCTTTAACCCAATCATCCACTGTAACTTCAACAACAACAACAACAAAACCCAACAGGTGCTAGTGATTATGTGAGTAAACTGAAACCCATGTGCACTGTTGGTAGGAATATGAAATGGTGCAGTCACTGTGGAAAACTATGGCAGTTCCTCAAAAAGTTAAACAGAATTATTATATGATCCAGCAATTCCACTTCTGGGTATATACCCAAAAGAAATGAAAGCAGGATCCCGGAGAAGTAACTGTGTGCCCATGTTCATAGTGTCGTTATGCACAATAGCTAAAATATGGGATCAACCCATGTGTGCATTGAATGAATGGATAAGCAAACATATATATACATGGTGGAATGTTACACAGCCTCAAAAAAGAATGAAACTCTGGAATGTGCTACAACATGGATGAAGCTTGAGGACATTGTGCTAAGTAAAATAAGCCAGGCACAAATGACATATACTGTGTAATTCCACTTACATGAGGTACCTAAGAGCAGTCAAAGTTGTAAAGACGAAGTGTAATGGTACTTGCCAGAGGCTGGGAGAGGAGTGAACGAGGAGCTGCTGTTCAATAGGTACAGAGTTTGGTGTAAGATAAAAGAGTCATGAGGGTGGATGGTCATGGTTGCACAATAGGGTGAATGTCTTTAATACCACTGACTTGTACACTTAACATGGTTAAGAACGATAAATTCAATAGTATGTGTTTTAGCACAATAATGAAAAAAGAACCCTACCAAATCATTTTCTACAGTGGATGTAACATTTCACACTCTCATCAGCAATGTATACAGCAGTTGCTCCACATTTTTGTCAATAGTGGTACCATTCTTTATAATTTTAGCCATTCTAGTGAGTGTTTATAGTGTTATGTATGTGGCTTTAATCTAGTCTCTTGATGACTGTATTGAGCAAGTTTTTGGTGATTTGTATATCTCCCTTTGTGAAGTATCTGCTCAAATCTTTTACCAGTTTTGCTTTATTGTGTTCTTGGCCTTTTTATTATTGAGTTGTAGGGACTCTTTATGTATCTTGAATAATAATTATTTGTTTGATATATGTTTTGTAATATTTTCTCCCTGACTAATGAGCAGAAGGTTTAAATTTTGATGAAATATAATGTAATGTTTTTTCTTTTATAATTAGTTTTCGTGACCAAAGTAATCTTTCTGCTTCCTCCCCACCCTGCCAAGTTATATTCAATTATGTTTTCTCTCTATGAGTTTTATTGTTTTTACTTTTATATTTATATCCATGATTCACCTTGGATTATTTTTTTGTTGCATAAACTGTTAGATAGGACTCTATTTTCATTGTTCCCCCTATATGGATGTTAAGTTATTACAGCAGCAATTTTTGGAAAGTTTCTCCAAAGAATGGCTTTGGTACCTTTGTCAAAAATAAAGCAACTGCCCTGGCCAGTGTGGTTCAGTTGATTGGAGAATTGTCCTGCAACCGAAAGGTTGTGGTTCGATTCCCAGTCACAGCACATACCTGAGCTGTGGGTTCCAACCCCAGCTGGGGCGTGTACAATCCCTGGTATAGGTGTGTATGGAAGACTATCAATCAGTGCTTATCTCTAGCATCAGTGTTTCCCCCTCTCATTTCCCCTCTCTCTAAAAGCAATGAAAAAAAAATGTCCTCTAATGAGGATTAAAAAATTGTTTGTTTTTTTTTAAGTAAAGCTACCATAAAAGTGTGGATCTATATTTGTGTTCTCAATTCTGCTTCAGTGGTCGACTTGTTGATCTTTATGCAAGAACTACACACACTGTCACCATAATTACTGTGACTTTAAAATAGTCTTTAGTCAAGCTGTCTAAGTCCTTAATTTGAAAATTTTTTTCAAGATTACTCTGCACATTACAGATCTTTTGTATTTTCAAATAAAATTTAGAAGAAGCTCATCAATTTCTACAAAGGAAAAACCATAGTGGGTTATAATTGGAATTACATTCAATCTGTATAATTTTGAAAAAAAATTGACATCTTTATAATATTGAGTCTTATAATCCATGAACATAGTATATTTCTTCACTTATGTAGTCTTTGATTTCTCTCAGCAATATTATATTTCACATAGAGGTCTTATACATCTTTTGTTAAATTTTGTATTTTACGTTTTTTGAAGTTTTTATAAATAAAGTTTTCTTAATTTCATTTTCAATTGTTTGCTGTTAGTATATAAAAACAATTGGTTTTTGTAAATTAAGTGGCATCCCTAAACCTTGCTTAAAGCACTTATTAGTTTAATTAGTTGTTTTATAAATGCTTTAGAATTTTTTATGCAAACAATCGTATTACCTGCAAATAGAAACACTTTTGCGTATTTATTTCTGATCTCTGAATTTCTGTTTGCTTCATTTTGAGACTTTGGTAAATGGTAGTTATGCTTCCTTTGCATGATCACTTTCAAGGTACTGTTCATTTTTTTAAAAAATATTTATTTGTAGACAGAGGGGAGAGGAGGGAGAAAGGGAAGGAGAGAAACATCAATGTGTGGTTGCCTCTCCTGCACCCCCCCACTGGGGACCTGGCCCACAACCCAGGCATGTGCCCTGATTGGGAATTGAACCTATGACCCTCTGGTTTGCAGGCCAGCACTTAATCCACTGCACCCCACCAGCCAGGGTGTACTGTTCATTTTTAAAAAAAATTATCTTTGTATTGAGAAAAACTTGTCATAAAATTCACCATTTTAAAGTATACAAGTTAGTGACATTTAATACACAATATTGTACAACCTTCATTTCTATCTTGTTCCAAAATCTTTTCATCACCCCAAAAGGAAACCCCATATTCATTAAGAGTTACTTCCCACTACTCCTTCCCCAACCCCTGGCATCCACTAATCAGCTTTATGGATTTACCTATTCTGGATATTTATATAAATGGAATCAAATAATATGTGATCTTTTGTGTCTGGCTTCTTTCACTTGGCATTATGTTTGTTTTTGTTCATTCACACTGTAGCATGTATCAGTACTTCACTCTTTTCATGACTGAATAATATTCCATTGCATGAATATACCATCTTTTGTTTATCCGTTCATCAATTGATGGACATTCAGGTTGTTTCCATGTTATGGCTATTGTGAATAGTGCTGCCATGAACGTTCATTATGAGTTTTTGTTTGATACCTGTTTTCAGTTCTTTTAGTGTGAAGGTAGGTATAGAATCACTGCTTGCTGTAGTAATAGGACTTTTTGAGGAGCTGCCCAATTGTTTTCCATAGCAGCTGCACTGTTTTACGTCCCTGCAAGCAGTGTACAAGGGTTCCTTCCAATCTCTTCACATCCTTACCAACACTTGTTATTTATAATAATCATCCTAGTGGATGTGCTATTCATTTTATTTTTAAAAATGTTTAATGTTCTCAAATTGGATAACTTTTATTGATCTACCTTCAAGTGCACTGGCTCTTTTCCTCTGTCATCTCTATTAACTATCATGGCCATATAATAAATATTTTTATTTTAGATATGGCATTCTTTGGTTTTAGAATTTCTACTTGGTTCCTTTTTATAGTTTTTTCTCCTCTGTTGAGATTTTCTATATTTTTACTCATTTTATGTTTTTCTTAATATCACTCAGCATAATTATAATAGTTGTCATGAAATTGTTATTTGTAACATCAAGGTTATCTAAAAATCTGCCTTTTTTCATGGTGTTTTCCTTGCTAATTTATTACGTTTTCCCTGTTCATCACATGTTGAGTAAATTTGGATTTTCATTCTGGATACTTTGAATATTATGTTATGGGAACTCTGGATTGTGTAATATTCCTTTAAAGCATATTAATTATTTTGCTGGAGCACAGACTTACTTGGAGGGTCTCAAACTGCAATCTCCTTCTCTTGTGCAGTGGCTCACATCTCAGTTCAAGTCTTTTGTCATTCGCTGGAGTTTGTTCCGTGCAGGTGAGGGTCAGGCGTTAGCTATCGACTGGGGCTGAGTCGTACACGGAACGGTGGTTCCTCCTCTCTGGTGCTCTCCTCTGTGGGATGCCCCCTCCGCTTCCAGTAGCTGTGATTGTCCTGAACTATGTCCTCTGATTCTTGAGGCCAGAAAGATAGTTTCTCTCTTTGCGTTCTCCTGCTACACATAGTGTTGACCCTCAGCCTAAAACCCATCAGTGTCCCTTTCCTCTGCAGCATCCAGCCCCGGATTCCATTCTATATTTTCTGTCTCCTTAGTCTCTTCCAATATGTGTTCCTTGGTGTTTCCTTACCCTTCATGACTGGTATTTTTGAACAGCACAGCACCGGCCAGTTATTTTTTAGAATGTCCCCCAGTTGGGGTTTTCTCATGATTAGAGAGAAGTTACATGTTTTGGGGGAGAATACTTCAAAGAGGATGCTCCTCTCTCAGTGCACAATGTCAGGGGTTACATGGTACCACTCTCTGTTACTAGGCTACAGAGAATGGTAACAGTCATATTAACACAGTGTCTAATTATATCTGGAAGGCGGAAGAGAGAGACATAGGTCATGCAAAATTAAGCTCAATCCTTAATAGATAATGTCTGTAAAGCTGTTAAGTCAAGGAATAGCAATTGGAAATGCGGAAGCAACTACTAACAGCATAAGGAGTTAATACTAGCTCAAAGTAGTCAAAAGAGAAGAGAGTGATCATGCAAAGGAAGTATAACGATCATTTACCAAAATCTCAATGCCTGAAAAATAGGTCAAATAAATAGGGTGCATTCTTTTTTGAAGTGTAACAGATCTTAGACAACCTCAGCAGCAGGCTGAGACAGGCCTGTTGGTATAAAAGGGGCTTTCTTTGAGGCCAGGGTGGTTGCCACAGGTAAGGATAAAGCAGACCCAGGTCATGCATTAGGAAATAGCTTTGTCGAGCTGCTAGCCCCCCAAATACATAACTACTTTCTCGAGCTTTTGAGAATGTAGGGGGTCAGAAATTGACCTGTGCCTCTGTCTGCTGTATTCCAGATTAGAAAGAAAGCTGGCACAGATAGCTTCAAGTTGGCTTGCATGAGGAAATGTGAACATCAGATGGCGTTAATTAGTTAGGTGTTTACAGGCGATTTCACTGACACAAAAAGGATATTATCACTGTTCCCTGTTGCACTTCAGCCCCTGGAGTGTCTCAGACAACAGCAAATTCACAGAATGAGCAATCTGAAGTGCCAAGGGTTATGACTGAACAAACTGAGCTTGTAGAATCTCAATGGCAGGCCGATTTCTTCGTGAGAACCCTGGAATAGCACTGGCTCCTTAGGAAGCCTGCTGCTGGCTATGAGAGGTCCAATGAGCCAGGAGGGGTCCACTGGCGGGGCCTGGGAGGAGGCAGTAAGGAAGGGAGAGGAGCTTCTGAGAGCCCAAAGGCATCCTTTGTGGGGTGTAGTCTGGTACTCCTTTAAAAATAAAAAAAAAAAAATTTTATTTATTTTTAGAGGGGAAGGGAGGGAGAAAGAGAGGGAGAGAAACATCAATGTGTGGTTGCCTCTCATGCGCCCCCTACTGGGGACCTGGCCCACAACCCAGGCATGTGCCCTGACTGGGAATTGAACCAGCGATCCCTTGCTTCACAGGCTGGCACTCAACCCACTGAGCCACAACAGCCAGGCCAGGAAGGGGGAGGGACTCTCGAGGGCCCAAAGACATCTTTTGTGGGCTGTAGTCTGGTACTCTTCTTATTAGTGATTTGAAGAAGAATTATCAGAGAGAAGCCTCTGAAAACCATAAAACACTGCATGAACAGTTTTCAGCAGTGGGAGAGAGAAGGGAAGTGCTGGGAAGGGTGCTTTTAAAAGCTCATAAATAAAAAGCACATCAGTTTTGTAGGCTTTATTTTCATTATGAAATTGCACGTATGCTTTTGTTTTACTGTTTATTGAAGCGTAATATCCTTGCAGAAAAGTACGCATGTCGTACATGAACAGCTCACTGAGTTTTAATGATTGCTTTTCAAAGGTAAAAACAAGAAACCGAAGTTAGAAGTAGGGGCAGGTTGGGAGAGACAATATTCTTCTCTGTCACCACCTAGTAACAAGTGGCTTGATGCTCCTGTATGCACCTGATGGCCAGGTGTGGCTGCCTCTCCCCAGAATCGTCTCTGGTCCTTGAAAGACCAATCAGGGTTGCAGAATCCCCTGTGGGGTTGCCCACAGTGACCTACGTCCTGGCACAATCATGGCTGCACCCAGTAACACCTGGGGAGGCAGTAAAAGTCTCCAGGTTCTAACTCTAAAAGAAATAGGATTATGATCAAGTAAGGGAATAGATACAAAGACGCTGCTATGATTTTTCCAGGAAACAGCTTTTGTTTCCATCCCATGACTTATCGCTGACTCAGACAAGTAAAAGAAAACCTGAAGGAAAGGCAGGTGTGAAACCTGAAGGAAAATGTGTTGCTCTAAATATAAGATCGTGTTATTCCCTTTCCTAAAGCCCGTCCATGACAACTTGATACACAAAGAATAAAAACTAGACCCCAGCTGTGACCTATAAGCTATGTGGCACTACCCAACTCTCTAACCTTCTCTCCTGCTACTCATTGATCCTAACTCTACTGGCTGCCACCCTGTTCCCCGGCCATGCCTCAGGGCCTTTGCACTTGCTCTGCCTGTGGGGTTCAGTCTCCCTGCTGAGTGAGCAGGGCCAGACTTGAAGCCAAGCCACTGGGTATAGATTCTGGGCTTGAGGGTTCTGGAAAATAATATCAGGGAGGACACAACTGGGTGAGAGTGGCTTAGTGGGGTATTAAGGGTAAAACATTTGGTGGGGGCTTGTGCTTTGTGATCTCCAGTCCATACATGGATTCCCCAGCTGGCCATTGGGCCCGCGTGTTTCCACCAGCAGTCTGACCTTTGAACAGGATGAGCAGTTCCTAGGAGGGCTGTCCCCTGGGGTGGCAGCCAGGGTACCCGCATGTTCTGACACATGATAAAAAGCTTTGGGCTAGAAAGCCCTCCTAGCAACTGTATTCTGCTCCAACAGCCAAGTTAGCAGTGGGATTCCTTGCCCTGTGTCCACTTCTGGGGTCATGCCCGGGGATCACAGCTGGGGGCCTTGCACAGTTCAAGAGTGCTGCGTGGCCTTCATGCTTGGCCCCTGCTCCTCTGGAGTGTTTCTCTGTGGCCAATATCAGGGTGGCAAATCCATGGACATTTGAGTGCCCTAAGGGTCACACCTGTCTCACTCAGTACGTGTTGCATGAGCTTTATTTGGCATGACCTCAGGAATGCCATGGGCACATATCTTAGTGCCCTTACACCTCAGCTGACCGAGTGAACCGCTCTTCCGCATGACCGGCGTCTATTCTCATGGATGTCTCCATGTTGCCTAGGTCAATGTGGTCTTTGGCTCTAGCCAGGATCCTCTTCTTCACTGTCATGTAAATACATGAGTATTCTGTTTCTTTTTTTGAAAGATTCATTTTTACTTGTCTATTAGGAAAACTCCCTCAATCATGGGTGGTCCTGCCTTGTAATTACCGCCAAGAGCCTTTGTCCAAGTTTCCAGCCGACTTTAATTAGAACTCATTACCTGTTTTCCCTTTTTGGGTGATTAGGGTCCCCAGGGCAGGTCATATGGGTCACAGTAATTTCAGTTGATGTGAGAAACAGATTGTTTTATAGTGCTCTTCTAAATAGAAAATGACAATTCTTAAAAAACAAGCAAACAACCAACCAACCAACCAACCTCAGGTCTTTCTTGTTTTATTAGCTCTTTTGGAGTAGGTGCCTATTCATGTCAACCTACGTCCCTTTATTTTTGATCATCAAGCCTGCAGGGTGCTTGTCTGGAAGAAAGGACAAGCGGGCTTAGCAGGGGCAAGGACAGCCTCTCGGGAGCAGTGGGCCCTTCCCTCCTCTGTTTTCCTGGGGTTCAGCCAGTACAGCGATGGCTCCAGAAATGTTCATCTAGAACCTGTGCAAATGACCTTATTTGGAGTGGGTCTTTGCAGATGTAATTAAGGGTCTAAAGATGAGATCATCCTGGATTGAGGGTGGGTTCTAAAACCAATGTTCGGTGCGAGAAAGACCGAGCGAGACAGACACACGCAGAGACACAGACACACAGAGAAGGCGATGTGAGGACAGAACAGAGACTGGCATCACGCAGCTCCAGGCCAACCAAGGAGCACCGAGGACTGCAGTGGCCACCAGAACCCATGAGAGGATCATGGAGTGGATTCTCCCTCAAAGACCACGGAAGGAACACATCTTGCCAGCACCTTGATTTTGGACTTCTGGCCACCGGAACTGTGAAAGAAAAAACTAAATGGTGGTGGTAATTCATTTTGTCAGCCCTTGGAAGCTAATGCGTAGGGTGTGGGGCGGGGCTGTGAGATGTTACTACTGTATTTTGCTGTGTATAATGTGCACCCAGGTTTTTGGCCCAAATTTTCAGGAAAAAAAAATCTTTCATTTTAATTTTTAAATTCAATTATTTATGTATTTAGATTTAGAAACAAAACCGATTATCGTATTCCAGGATATTACTTTGCATACGGATATCAGTATTGCTTTCTAGAGTTACACTTTTGAGTTTGAGTTACACATAAGCATAAATAAAAGAAATAAAAACATTGATATAGTTACAGAATTAGTACTTCCCATGTATAATGCACATCCTTATTTTTCCCTCAAAAATTTGGGCAAAAAAGTGCACATTATACACAGCAATGTATGGTATTTGCGGTAATTTTTGGTTTCATGGGATAATTTGAGTTCCCTTTAAGAGAGAGAACTGGGGACTAGATGGTTATTTGGAACTGGTTTCATGGGACCAGAATGGCTACTGTAAGGCCTTTGGAAATAAAAAGGGCAAAATGGCCTGGAGGCCTCCTTGACCCCATAACACCAGAGATTTGGCTGCAGGAGGGTCAGAAGGGTGTGTGTCTCTCATGTGAGGTCAGTCCGTGCTGTCTGAATGGAAAATTAACACTTGCTGGCATAAGATTTGTTTTCTCTTATATAGTTTGTGAGGATAATGACCACAGCCATTGCCTGAACTGAACTGGAATCAGAAATTACCATTTTCCTATCACTCAGAGGGTTGGAATATACCCTTCTTCGCTTTGGAACCATCAGAGATCTGTGCAGAGGGAAATGTCCATTAACACCTGGCTTATGCTGGACCTCACTAGATACAGAAGCCTGAACCTCCTGTTTTATGGGGGAGGGGTGGGGCTTCTTGGAGGGTGAGGAGACACCAGTTGGTAATGAGGGGGCTGCATGCGTGTGTGGGCAGCTTGGAGGGGACATAGTCCACCTCCTGGTCAAGAAGATGCCCTGTGTGGTTTTCCAGGTGAGGATGGCTGCAGGTCAGTGCAGGAGTCGCCAGCATAGATTTCCATAGATTGTCCTCTTCCAGACAGCACTGCAGGTCAGAAAAGAGGGGTGTACATTGTGGACAACAGTGTAGCAGTTCCTCAAAATAGTGAAAATAGAATTACCATATGATCCAGCAATTCTACTTCTGGGCATATACCCAAAAGGATTGAAAGCAGGCTCTGGAAGAGATATTTGTACACCCATGTTTATAGTGGCATTATTCGCAATGGCTAAAATGTGGAAGCAACCCAAGTGTCCATAGACAGATGAATGGATGAGCAAAATGTGCTGTATATATATGGAATATTGTTGTCTTGAAAGGGAAGGAAGCTCTGACATAAGCCACAACACAGATGAAATAAGTCATTTGCAAAAGACAAATACTATGTGATTCCACTTAGATGAGGCACTTAGACAACTCAAAAGAGACAGAGAGTAGAATGGTCAGTGCCAGGGTACAGAGTTTCAGCTTTATAGAATGAAAAAGATTATGGAGACGGACGATGGTGATGGTTGCATGATGCTCTGAATGTACTTGATAGCACTAAACCATATGCTTCAAAAGGTTAAGAGAGTAAATTTCATGTTATATGTGTTTTACCATAATAAAAAAGTGGGGGGGAACACTGGCTTAGTGCCTTAACAGAGTCCCTTTCAGCTCTGAGTTGCTGTAACTTTGTGAGAGAGAAGTTGAGAGTTGGTGTTTTTGGCATTAAAATAAATAAAAATGATTTGGTTGGGTAAAATTGGACACAGCTAATCTTGATAGAGGAGGAGGAAAGAATAACCACTCTTCATTCCTGATCAGCTGTAAAGGGAAATCTATGGACTTTCACTAATGACGTCATATCTGAGCCTGATGTCCAGCCTTTTCTTCTTTTCTCTCTTAAGTCTATCTGAGTTGGTTTCTCTTGTTTGCACAATGTGTACTTTTGTATAAATTAAACTTTGTGGCATTCGGTTTTAAATGAAGCCCCTTGGAACTCTAGGATGAAAGACCGGAAGTTAAAGGGGTCAAGGAGTTAGAATAAAAGCTTGCTTATCTTTTCCTCCAGATCAGGAGGTGAAAGGTTAGCTTTTAAAAAACAGCCCTATATGTGTTCAGTTATTCATTACGACATGGTCTGTGGTCACAGAAAATTGAGACAAGGAAACAGTAGAGACTGATGGGCTACACTAGAGCATACCCCGCAGCCAGCAGTAAAGAAAGAGGCCATCTTCATAGAGCAAGATCTCTAGGGCATATCATTAGGCCAAAAAAAGCAGTATTCCGAAGAGTTCATACGGTATGCTTACATTATTTTTTAAAAGGGAAAATAAGATTGTGGGGGGCACTTCCTTATATTTGCCTGATGAAACACTAAAGATAAACAAGAAATCAGTACAAATGGCTACCTATAGGGGGTGACGGTGGATCAGGGAGGGAGTAAGACATAATACCGGTTTGCTTTTTAAATAATGTAAATATGCTAGTTTTTCAAGAGGAGATTAATGGGATTGAAGTTCTCTTTCTCTAAATATAACATATGTTATATATAAAAGCTATAGATCTATCTAACTAGCTACATTTGTACTATGCATCTGTCTAGAATATTTTTAAATTCAGTCCGACAGTTTAGTCTTTTCCTGAGAGTAAAGTCCTCAGAAGATGAGCATCCGGGCGGAGAGCAGGGAGCAGGTCTGGCGAGTAGGCGGGGGCTAGAGCTCACGGGCACGCTGCAGCCCTAGTTCCAAGAGCAGCCCAGAGATACCGCAGGGCCCTAGGGGGGAAGTGAATACAATGGCTACGTATTCACTTTTCAGTGCTCAATTTTTTTTTTTTTTGTTGCCATTTTACTGATAAAATAAATGAAGTTGTTTGCAACTCCCAACACCTTATCACAAACCACAATGAACTGACCCTATTGCAGGACAAAACACTTTTGGAAACTTTGATAAAACCTAACATCATTAACAGATTAATCATCTAATATGAAGACCACTCTTTCAGTTAAAACACCTTTTCCTAAAAACTATAAGAATTTGATTTTGAGATTCAGAAAGAAATCTTGTAATTGGGAATAATTACTGTGTTATCTCATGACCATTAATACAAGCTGCTGATCACCTTATTGAAAACGTATTGAAATTTATTTGTTTTAGATCTACCACGACTAAGTTTAGGTAAAAAAAAAATGATAGTGATTTTAGAAATGAATTAATGAAAAATCATATTTGTCTCTCTCTTTTTTTGCTTTCCCACCCCTTCTAGTTAAAGTTCAGTCTATCTTTTTTTTTATAGGGCGGTGGCCCTAGAAGTTAGACCTTTGAGCACTGAGACATTTTTAGGAGTTTGCAAGATAGCAACTATTTTCAGGGTAAATCAGGATGGCGTTTGCTCCTCTTTCTGTATTCACATCTCCACGGGTTCTGAGGGTGCGGGGAGACGTGGAGTGCTGGCGTCTCAGCATGGGTTAAGGCAGGGGCACCGAATCAAAATTTTCACCACCACACATCCGTAGTTAAAAACAAAAAGCTAGTTTCAACCAACAATATCATGTAAAGAATATTTTAGATATCTTTCTTCATGCCCCATAAAGAGAACAAGTCCAAGCGGTAACCCCTAAGTATGACTACTGTTGGTTTCCAAACAGAAAAAGTGATGAAGCCTGCTACAGAATTTTCTTTGCGGAGAACTGGAAAACCTTCCTAGGCCTCACATTATCCTAAGTTTGTCTGGGAACCTTAGTGAATTTGAGTGACAAGTTCCTAAGAGGAAAGCTTATAGAAATCTTTTAGTGCATTGAAAAATCCCTACTTACAATCTTTTCTTCTTTTCCTCCACTTGACAAAGTGTCCCTAAAAACCATTGATATTACTACTATTTTCTGTTCTGTTTGTTTGCTCATTTTTTTTTTTTTTTTAGATTTACCTACAACCCCTCTGAAAAATCCTTGGCTATGATGCCTGAGATTTCAGAACAGAACGGCCCATTAATGTGACTAGAAACCAGATAATGAAATTTGTGTTTGGCTTAACTACTAGGGAAAAGGGCATGGAGACATAAGCCACAAGTAGTCCTTCTAGTATTTTCCTTTGATCAAATGTCATGGTTATGAATAATAGAAATCCTGGGTTAGTTGGAAAGTTGACTAAATAGCACAGAGTTACTATGTTATTCTAAGGTAAACAAACATATCCCTTTGTTGCCTTTGTGGTTTCTTTTTACAAGTGTGTTTTAAAAGTTTTATGTTTTAATGATATGGATTCATTACCATTGATGACATCTGATTGACAGCTCATGAACATGAATCGGAAGAAGATTAATTCTTTAACTTTGGAAATGGCTGGAGAATGTTCTGTTAACAGGTAGGTATCCTTTTTTAGGGAAATTTTCCCAGGATCCAGTCATGGGAGAGTTGATATAGAAACCCACTTAGATCCTGTTGGAGAGAAATTGGATAGTGGAATTGAAAGAAACTTGTGTAAAACTTAATTTTGCAGCTTGGCTATATATTTACTTAGCTTAAATCTCTGTCTCCACTTTCCTCAGTGACTATTTTAAACCCTTGCTAGTCTTCTATGGTCCCAAAGTCCACTTCTTCCTTCTCTCTGGCTTCTTTTCTATTTTTGAGAGAAAACATAAACCGTAAATATATACTTCCCAAATTTCTTGTTAGTCCCTCTCTGGCAAATTCACCCACTTTTTTACTGAGCCCTGCTTTGGTACCATGTCACTAATCTTCAATAAGAAATGACTTGATATATTATAAAACGACAGTAATCAAAACAGTATGATACTGGCATAAAGGTATAGACCAACAGAACAAAATAGAGAGCCCAGAAATAAACCTAATCATGCACAATCAACTGACCTTCGATAATAGAGTTGAGACTACACAGTGGGGAAAGGATATTCTTTTCAACAACTGGTGTTGGGAAAATTGGGTATCCATATGCAAAAAAAATGGAATTGGATCCTTAAATTACACCGTACACAAAAGTCAACTCAAAATTGATTAAAGTCTTAAATGTGGGACCTGAAACTGTAAAACTCCTAGAAGAAAACACAGGAGAAAAGCTTCTTGACACTGATCTTGGAAATGATTTCTTGGATGTGACACTAAAACACAGGTAATAAGACCAAAAATCAGCAGTCAGGACTAAATCAAACTAACAGCTTCTGCAGAGCAAACGAAGCCATCCAGAAAATGAAAAGGCAACCTACCGAATGAGAAAAAAATATTTGCAAACTCCATTTCTCATAAGGGTTAATATTCGAAATATATAAGAAACTCCTACAACTCCACAGAAAAAACCAAATAACCCAATTAAAAAATAGGCAAAGAACCTGACAACATTTTCTCCAAAGGAGACATACCAATGGCCAACAAGTACATGAAGAGATACTCAACATCACTAATCATCAGAGAAGTCCACACCAAAACCACATGTCATTTCATATCTGTTGGGATGGCCTAATGTAATGTAGGTGTCCTGTAGGTTCCTGTGGCACAGCCTCCCCATTCACGCAAGCTGGGCACTCCAGGTGCACTCCCCTGTGTGGGCTGTGCACACCCACCTGTTGTAGTTGAACCTCGACTGCTATTGGAACATTAATAGGAGGGATTTACCACAAGACCCATTAGCTACAGAGACTGGCTGAGACCACTGTGGAGGATCAGCTGTGCAGGGGCCCACCCCACGGAGCAGGACTTACTTCAGTGGAGCTCTGGTGCCTGCTGAATCCGCCCCTTGAGTGTGTATGCTCGTAAAAGTGGTTGGATGGTGCTTTGACGTGGTCTGAAGCTGTCCACTGGGCGCATTGGCGCTGGGGCCTCCCAACAGGCACAGGCCAAGATCAGCCACCACCTGTGTTCTGCTTGGGCCCACCTGGCAAGAGCTACACAGTTACCTGCCGATGGCTGCTATGTGTGCTGGGCCTGGAGGTGCCCAGAAGAGGCCCAGCTGTGAGCCAAGACCAGCTGTTGCTAGTGCCGGCCCTGGGGCAACTTAGTGAAAGGTATAGGGCATGCTGCGGCCTGATGCTGCTTGTGTGAGAGATTTTAGGAAAGTCTGAAGAATGAGCCAAGACAGGCCATTCATATGGAAAAGCCCCTGGAAACAGCTTGGAGGGGCCTGCAAGCTGGTGGGGTGGGGTCTCAGGGAATCACCAGGGCATGGTGAACAGTGTGACCCAGGTTGATAGAGACTCAGATACGGTACCCGTCTCCCTGGTTTTTGGGGGGAGGGCTCATGAAAGGAACAATGTCCTCTGCCAGCACTTCTCTCTGGGAGAAAGCTGCCCCTCCAGCTCTCACCCTGATGCCAGACACTTCAGTTCCTCCCTGTACATCCCTGGTACCTTTCAAACTGCTGCCCCAGCGCTGGAGCTCAGAGGGGTGAATGCAGGTAAGTCTGTGTGTGGGCCTTTTAAAAGGAATTGCCTTGGACTACAGCAGTTTGTCTTCCATAGCCTCCATCCCTACTGGCTTTTAGAGCTGGAAGTTATGGAGACTTTTCTTCTTGGCACTGGAATTCTGTGCTGGGGGCCTAGTGCGGGACTGGGACCCCTTGCTCCTCAGGGGGGCCGCTGCAGGCATGATATACCTCCTGATTTTTATCTGCCACACATGGGCGTGGGGCCAGCTCTTTCTCCCTATCTCTTTCCTACCAGTCTCCATGAGGCTTCTTTTTCATATCCTTAGTTGTAGGACTTTCATTCTTCTAGATTTCAGGCAGTTCTACATGATGATTGTTCTGTAGTTTAGTTGTAATTCTGATGCGATTGTGAGAGGATGTGAGTACCGCATTGACCTATACTGCTGTCTTGACCAGAAGCCCCAAAATGTTTTCTCCTGTGCTGAACTGCTGCTTGAATATTCACGTTGCTTGAATATGAATTTAATGACTTTTAGCTTCTGTGGAGGAATATTGTATTCTGTAGATATTTCATGTTTTGATACTGATTTGAAAAAAATGCTCCCTGGTAAAATGTGCTTCGCAGTGCTATTTTAATTTCCTTCTCCCTCCCAAGAGAGGGGTGCATTTGGCGTCCCTTCTCCCAGCGCTCAGGTACTCACTCCCAGGAGGAAAATTTGTGAGGCAGCCCCAAGATCTAAGTGTGATATTAACTCAAGAAACATTCCAAAGAACTGACCGAGTTTCAATATCCCAAGAGGTCAGTTACTCTACCAGAAAGGGTTCCCTGGGCTTTAGGAGTTCCTCTGAATCAGGACTGTAGTGATCATGGCTGGCCGTCTATCCAGGACAAGCACCCACCCACTCCTTCCTCAATGCGACCCATGTGAGGCAAAGGAGGCTGACTCCAGCCCTTCTCCATGGGGAGGTTCTGATTCATGGAACCCTACCATGGAGTTCAATTACCCTTTTCAATAACCGATTCAGGGTGGCTGTGTGAACAGATGGGGTCAATCAGACCGACGGGATGGCGTCCAGTCCATGATAGAGGGTGTGATGATTACTTTTATGTGTCAACCTGAGAGAACTCTGACTAACCTCAGGGGAGAACCTTGTTCCCTCTCAAGGTACACGAAGGAGAAAGTGTACCGCCCCTGTTGCTGATGCAGCCATCTTATGACCATGGGCTAAACGGGCATGCTAACGGTGGAAGCACAGAGAGGACTGCAGAGAAAGGAGAAGTCTTGCTTTTTCGTGGAGCCTGTCCCACTGTGGGGATTAGCTATGTGAGATAATAAATCTCTTAACTGTTTAAATCTGTATTAGGCAGGCAGACTTTCTCTGGCTTCATCAACATAGTTAACCGACATGTACTCACTAACTATGATTTGCCAGGTGCTGTCCTCGGTACCGGCTGTGCAACGGCGAACAACCTGGTCAAAGTACCTACCCTCATGAAACATACGTCCTGGTAACAAGAAAATAATACATTGTGAACACATAAAATGGTGTCAGGTAATCAAGCAGGGTAGGGAGGTAGGGGGTGTTGGTGGGACTCATATCTCTGAGAGGCATTCTACTTGAATCAATATGGTCAGAGGAATGAATAAAGTGAGGGAGGGAGCCATTAAAATATTTGAGGAAAAAAAAAATCTTCCCTGGCAGAATGAATGTCAAGTTCAAAGGTACCAAAGCAACAATGTGTTTAATGTATTTTTTTAATATTTGGAAATATTTTTATTTTTTAAATTATATTTTATTGTTTATGCTATTACAGTTGTCCAAATTTTTCCCTCTTTGCTCCCCACTCCACCCAGCACCCCCCACTCCTTTGTTCATATCCATTGGTCATGTCCAATGGCATAAGTTCTTTGGTTGCTCCATTTCCTATACTGTACTTTACATCTCCATGGCTGTTCTGTAACTACCAAATTGTATTTTTTAATCCCCTCACCTCTTCGTCCATTCTCCCACACCCCCCTCCCATCTGGCAACCATCAAAAAGCTCTCTATATCCATGATTCTGTTTCTGTTCTTGTTTGCTTAGCTAGTTTTTTAAGATTCAGTTGTTTATAGACATGTATTTATTGCCATTTTATTGTTCATAGTTTTGATCTTTTTCTTAAATAAGCCCCTTTAACATTTCATATAATAATGGTTCGGTGATGATGAACTCCTTTTCTGGGAAGCTCTTTATCTGCCCTTCGATTCTAAAAGATAGCTTCGCTGGGCAGAGCGGTCTTGGCAGGAGGCCTTGCTTTTCATGACTTTGACTATTCCTTGCCAATCCCTTCTAACCTGCAAAGTTTCTTTTGAGAAATTAGCTGACAGTCTTATGAGAACTCTCCTATAGGTAACTAACTGCTTTTCTCTTGCTTCTTTTAAGATCCTCTCTTTATCTTTAAACTTCAGTATTTTAATTGTGATGTGTCTTGGTGTGTGCCTCTTTGCATGCCTCTTGTTTGGGATTCTCTGTGCTTCCTGGACTTGCATGTGTATTTCCTTCACCAAATTAAGCAAGTTTTTTTTCATTATTTTTTCAAATAAATTTTCAATTTCTTGCTCTCTTTCTTCTCCTTCTGACACCCCTATGATGCAAATGTTGGAATGTTTGAAGTTGTCCCAGAGGCTCCTTACGCTATCCTCATTTTTTTTGGATTCTTTTTTTGCTATGGTTGTTTTTTGCTTCCTTATATTCCAAACCAACCATTCATATAGAAAAGTCACTGTTATAACAGCTTGGGTAGGCCTGCCAGTTGGTAGGACGGAGGTTCAGGGGATCTCCAGGGCGGGGCAAACAGTGTTAGCCAGGTTGCTGGAACCTCAGATATGGCATCTGCCTGCCAACTCTGTGGCTCTGTGAGGGGAAGGTTCCGAAAAGGGACAATGGCTTCTACCTGACTTTCTGCCTATGAGAAAGCTATCCTGCAGCTCTTGCCCTGATGCCAGACCCTTTAGTTCTTCCCTGTATGCCATTGGTGCCTTTTGAGCTGCTACCCTGGTGCTGGAGCTCAGAGGGGCTGAGTCTGAGTAAGTCTGTATGTGGGTTCTTTAAGGGGAGCTCCTTGGGACTCCAGAAGTTTCTTCCACCAACTCATTTCCCACTGACTTTTGCAGCCAGGAATTACGGGGATTTATCTTCCTGGTTCTGGAACCATGGACTGGGGAGCTTGGTGGGGGGCTGGGACTCCTCGTTCCTCATATATCCCTCCCAAATTTTTATCCACTACATGTGGATGTGGGACCAGCCTGTCCCATGTCTCTGCTCCTGCTACCAGTCTGGATAGATTGGTTTCTTTAATTCCATAGTTGTCAGACTTCCATTCAACTAGATTTTTGATGTTTCTGAGTGATGGTTTTTCTGTAGTTTAGTTGTAATTTTGATGTAGCTGCGCAAGGAGGCGAGCTGTGTTTACCTATGCCTCCATCGTGACCAGAAGTCTATTGGAAATCACTTGGTGCGTTTTAGAGGAAAACAGGGGGCTGGCTCAGCGGAGCGAAAGGGAGATTGGTGGCAGAGTGAGGCAGTGATGAAACAAGTGGATTCCTAAAAGCTACCATAGTGAATTGGAATTGCCTGTCTATGTGATCAGAAACTACTGGAGAATACTGAGAATGAGAGTTATTTGCAGCTCAAAGTATCCTAATGGGTACAGGAGTAAGGTAACTTGCACCTGCAGTTATAATCTGTAAGAACCAGGGTACTTTCTGACAGCAAGTCTGCCTTTAAGTCTTTGAATGGTTATTATACCTATTTGGTCTCTGAGGAATTCATCAGCTCAATTAAGTGCTGCTGCACTTTTATAATTTTGAGTAACAAAAATTCATTATAACTATATACTCATGTATGGATGTAAGATGATATTGAGGAAGTGCTTCACTTTCCAATTGTACAAGAATTTAGACATTATTTAAAATCATAAATAACTATTGTATTTGTCTGAGCACAAGTTTTTGCAGCCTCTGTTGAGATGACATCATGTGTTTTTCCTCCTTTGATCTATTAATACAGAGAATTTTGTGAACAGATTTCCTGTTACTGAATCATCCCTTGTATTTCTGGAATAAACCCAGCTTGGCCACAGTATATTATTTGTTTAATATAATGCTGGATTCAATTTGCTAATATTTTCTTTATCATTTTTACATCAGTATTCATAAGAGAAATAAGATTATAGTTTTCCGGTGGTCTCTTGTTCCGGTTTTAGTATTAGTGTCTTTATAAAAAGAATTGGGGTGTTTTCTTCTCTCTCCGAGATTGTTTAAATAGTGTCAGAATTTTCTTTCCTTGGAGATTTAAAAAAAATCAGTTTTTATAGTGAACACAATCTACTCACCTTAAAAAACCAATTATTTTTCATATGACTTTTCAGTTTTTGTCCATGTGCCTGTGTTAATTGTTAAACAGATGTAGTTATACCATTTGCTGTACATAATTTACATTCTAATTTTTCCTTTAAACATATTTCAAATGCTTTTCTGCAAGCTACAAGCTTTATAATAACTTCAGTTGATAAATACTATTCCATTCTGTGGATGGACCATCGTTTAATAATTTCCTGTCCTTGCATAATTAGGATGTTTCCTATTGCTATTTCTATAAGATAATGCTTCCAAAGGGTATTTTGCATAAGTTATATTCTCATTTTAGATATTTTTGCTTTAGTATAATCTTAGCATAATATTTAGCTTCAGGCATAAGAGGCTAGAAACCTTTCTATGACTTTTGAGGCATGTGGGCAAATTGTTTTCCAAAAGGTTTGTATGAATTTATTAGGTTTTCAGAATTTGAGTATGTTATTTGCACAGCATTTTTGTCAGTATTGAGTGTTATTTATATATATTTTTCTCTCGTTAGTTGTGAAATAGCACAATAAACATCTAGTCTGGAGTCTCAGAGGTGGGGCAATGAGGAGAAAACTTTCCAATAAGTGCTGATGATCACACTCACTCTGGAGTTGATTTCATTGCTGTTATTTCTCAGGTGTAGTAAGTGTTAGTCCTGAGGTCTGTCTGAGACCCTGGCCCCAGCTCTCGAATGCATTGTACTAACTGAAGTCAAAGTTCAGGACTCAGACTTTGTCATGTTTCTTTTAAAATTTGTTTTGCTTTTTTAAGCTTATTGATGAGAGAGAGAGAGAGAGAGAGAGAGAGAGAGAGAGAGAGAGAGAGAATTTTGTTGTTCTACTTCCACTTATTAATGCATTTATTGGTTGGTTCCAGTATGTGCCCTGACCAGGGATCCAACCCACAACCTTGGTATATAGGGATGACACTCTAACCAATTGAGCTACCTGGCCAGGGTAATTAACATCGATTGAGTTCTTACTGTATACCAAACACAAAGTCTTAACTGCATTTGCCTAGTTAATTCCCCCAAAATACAATGACTGAGAACATGAGGGCTTTTCCAGGAAGATGGAGTTAGGGCCTGCATCTGGTGGCCTCCTTTCAAAGACAGAATGCTTCCATTTTTACTTCCTCTCAAATTCTCTAATTTGGTGACTATGAACACTAATCACTGTCTTCTGAGTAGGCTGGTAGCTGGCTTATGGAGGGGAGAAAAAAATCATGGTTCTTTGGCACTGAACTTGTGGTCCTCACCTGGTTAATCTAGAAAAAAAACAAAACATCACTTGCCACCTCAGCAGAAAAAGACCTCTTATTTTTGTGAAATCAGAGTACTTTGTAACCATGACGAATTTCCAGTGTCAGTAAACTGTCCCAAGGGAGAGGTTCTGTTTACTACAGCACCTCACGTAGTATAACCATGTTTGCTTTTCCTTGAGCTGGAATTGTCACAGGGGTGACGTCTCCAGTAGGGAAACTGATCTCACCCCACCTGTCGGGGGAACACAGAAGGATTAACTGGAGAGCAGAAGCCAGTTGACACAATTTCTATGGTTTTTAAATTTAGTTGAATTAAGTGAGCCCAGGCAATTCAGAAAAATAAAATCTCCTCTTTTCATGGTGATGAAAGGGCACAAATGGCAGAGTCTAGAAACCAGCCTTCTACTCTTAAGTGAGTAAAGAGATTGAGGGGCAGAGATAAGAAGTGTGTTCTTAGATTAAAATTCATCTTGAGTAATATGCTAAAGCCTGGCGCTTTCCTGAATTTGAAGCCCATCCGACTTACTATTTTTGCCTTTTCCATAAATTAGTATCAATCATTACTTAATAAACATATTGAACATGTAGAACATTCTTAGTTGTATTTTCGATCCTGAGAATACTAATTCAAATAATATTTTGTCCCTACTTTCAAATTAGTTATATTAATGAAGGGAGGGGGAAGAAAGTACATGGACACGAAAGCGATGGGTGTTGGATCATGGTGCTATGGGAACCCTGAGGAGATAAATACTTTGTTCCACATGAGCTGAGTACTAAGCTTCTAGGCTTCTTACTTGACTTCTTGCCTCTTCTCTCTACAACACATCTTTGCTGGGAGATCTCGTTCATCCCGAGAGTTTCCACCATCCCTGTGTGCAGATGACTCAATTGTCTTCTTTGTTGCCCTGACCATTGTCTGGACTGCAGACACACATGCCTACTTGAGAGTAGATGTCTCTTCTCAAATATCTGGCAGATATTTCAAAGTCAACACAAATGACCTCACTTGCCTGTAAACCTATTTCCACAGAATCTCCTGCTGGCCAATGGTAGCACCACCTACAGAGTCAGCAAGCCAGACACTTGGGCCATCTGAGATGCCTCCCCTCCTTCATCCTTTATAACTGGATCCTGTTGTGTTAACTTTCCAAATAGATTTTGATTGTCCTCTTTTGTCCACATCCCTGTTTTCTTCACCCACACTCTTGTGCTTTCTCCCCTCATTGTCTTGATGGTCTTATGTCTGGTAGGAGTCTCCTTTCTCCAGCCTCACCCTCTCTCCCCTACTACACACAACTTCAATGACCTGAGTTAGAAGGAGCTGCTGTATTTGCAACTCCTATCTGATCATATCACTCCTCGGAATAAAATCCTCCAGTGTCTCCCTAGCAGAACCAGGGTCTTACTTGCCTCTGGATTGGCCCTCCATCACCTGTCACTTGTCCCTCTGCCCAAACAACTTGCTATTCCCTGACCCTTCTGAGTTCCCTCTCACTTCTGAGTGTTTTCATGCTCTTTCCTCTACCAGGAATGTCCTTTTCCTTTCTCTTTACATGTTTAATTCTAAGTCCTTTACATGCTCAGAGGACAACTCATCCCAGAAGACCTTCCCTTCCTCCTCCAGGTCGGGCTAAGGGTCTCTCCTCACTTAGAGGCATCTCTCCCCACTTAGAGGTGTCTCTCCCTATCGCCACCATAGCCCTTATTGCTGTTGAAATTATTAACTTATTTTTCAGTCTGTTCCTCTAGACTAATGGCAAGAACTATTAATATGCTTTTCATCTCTATCTGTAATACCTAAAATAGTGCTCAATAGGTAACTGCAGGATAAATATTGTTGAAGAGGCAGCCGAAACCCCCAAATTAAAAATTAAAACCCCCAAATTAAAAAAATGTGGTCAAGTATTCAGGGCCAAGTAAATGACATTCTAATAGATCTTACAGGACTGATAGCAGAACCATTGCTGGCAAACTCTTGGAAGCATGGAGGGTGACAAGAGAGCCAACAGATCAGCAAATGTTGCTTAAATCAAAAAACAAAGTGAGGTGAAATTAGACAGGTGAGACTGACAGGTGTATATGCATTCAGGAAGGCAATACTTACGGACCATCAACATGAGCTCACAAAAATGTCATGCCAAACTAAAAAAAAAATTTGAGAGGTCTATGAAACAATTAGGTAAGGAGGATACAGAACATACTGATTTCAGAAAAGTACCTAAAATGTCTTATTTTACCACCCTCCTTTTTTTTTTGGCAAGAAGGGGGAGAGACCCAACATAGTGGTCATCACTGGTACTATTCCAGGGGCTCTGTTCATCGGCCCATCTGCTCTTCTCAGACTCTCCCCTTCTTCCCATGAAACTACTTAGGAAGATGGGGCCATTGACCAGTATTTTTTAACAAGAATTGAAGATAAAAGATAAAGCATTCTGCTTTCAGTGCAAAGAAGGTACCGTATTTGTGCACATTTGTCCTGTCCCTCTCTTCCCTCCTTGACATTTTGATGCCGTGATGAGCTTCTTGGTGAGAGCTTTGGGTATGATGAAGGGAAAACTTATGAAAACTTCTCCCCCCTTTCTCCTCTTTATTGAAAAACATGTAGAATTTTTAGCAAAGAAATGCAGTACATGGTTAAAAAGCCAAATATTGTACCAAGAGTTACAATAAAAAGTGGTGTTTTCTTGCTCTATCCCACCTCACTCCAAGTTCAGCTCCCTGCAACAACCATTTTCAGCACTTTTTAGCAGCTACTTTTATAATTGACTTTCTCCATTTCTGATTATTATAATATGCCTATACTGCTATTTCTAGATTTATAAATTTCAGACACTTTTTACTGACTTTGCATTATGGAAGATGGGTGGGGGGGAGTATAGGCCAGGCCTGGTGGTGTAATAGAGCACATATATCACCAGCCCTCTCCCCTCTCTCTGCTCTTCAAATACAGTAGCCTGTGCCTGTATGCTCCAGTTTGGGCCATCTAAACAGTTATTATTTCTGGACTCTCTTCCCCGTTCTCATGTTGGATCCCTGATTCCTGGATTCAGTGTTTCTGCCTTACTTTATTTATTTCCTTGTTTACCTTCTTTGGTAGCTTCCTGAGATCATGCATGTCTGAACATTTCTCCATTCTGCTCTCATACTTGATTGAAAGTTGCCTGGGTATAGAAATTCCTAAGATAAAAACAATTTGAATTAGAATTTTGAGGGCATTGTTCCATATTCCTGTGAAGAAGTGGGGGTGGATGCAGGACCACCTCGTCCCTCAGCCTCACCTGCAGTTAGGTCAGGGTTGTAAGACGGAGCTGTGACCAGTGGATGTGAGTGGAAGTGAGGCACCCACTTCAGACCTCCACACCCCTCCAGGTTCTCCCATACCCTTCCATGGCTGACTTAATAGGCCATGCCCTGAAGACGGTGACACCACAAGATCGATCTTTGTCCCTTAATGATTGCAGAGCCTGTCTCTCTGCTCCTGTTGACTGTGATTTTATTGTGTTAATTCATTGAGATTTGGGTCTACTGTTAGCTGACCCTGATTACTAAGCAAATCTTGTGCCATTCTGATTCTAGTTCCTTTTTCTTCTTTCCCTTTTTCTTTTTAAAAATTCTTTTGTATATTTTATTGATTATGGTATGACAGTTGTCCCTTTTTTCCCTCCCTTTTATCCCCTCTGCCCTGCACCCCATCCCATCATCCCCACACCTCTTTTCATATTTATGCATTGTACATATCACTTCTTTGGCATCTCAATTTCCTATACTATTCTTAGCCTCCCCCTGTCTATTTTTTTTATCCTAGTTCCTTTTTATGTGGCTTGTTTTCCGTGTGACCTCTTTTTCTCTTTGGAAGATGGTTAGAAGGAACACAGCAAGGATATGCCATTTGAGCACTTTTCTGAAGGAGGAGTAAGTGTCTGCTGGGCAGAAGGAGCATTATAAACCAGGGTATCATGGTACAATAAAGTGTGTTTGAAGAACAGTGAAAAACTTGCACAGGAAACCATTCATTCATTCATTCATTCAATATTTATTCAGTGTCTATTACCTGAAAGACATGAGGGGATAGAAAAAAATGGCTCCTATGGATTAGAAATAGAAATAGAAATGTAAACAAAAATTTATAACATAATATTTAAATACTGTCAGAGAAATATAACATGGTGACTAAAGTCATAGGCTCTGGATACAGGCTGCCTAATTCAAATTCTGGTTCCACCAGCTTTAGATGTGTGACCTTGGGCAAGTTATTTAACTTCCGTTTCTCCATATGTAAAATGAAGATAATAGTATTATAACAATGTTCTTCTTGTAAGGGTTAAAGAGACAAAGAGTTGTAAAGTGCTTCATATGTACTGAGCACAGAGAAAGATTTTAAAATATTAGCTGTTGTTGTTATTATTATGATTATTGAGTATGTGTAGGTGTTGGCTGATGCTTGGCTGGGAAGGACATTTTATAAGCTATGTCAAGGTGTTTGAGCTGTGCCCTGTAGACATTAGGAATTGTTTCAACACAGAGATGAAGGAGGAACCCATTTTTAGTGTCTTGTCATTCCACTTGCCTTACAAAGCCGACTTGCAAGAGAGCAGCAATTTTCCTAAACTTCTGTAAGCCCGTGACTACCCTCAATAGCATGCCGGGGGCACCTTTGCAAGTTCTTATTTTTATTAAACTGATGCTGGCTTCAGAGTTCATCATGTGTTCATCATATATCAGTCTTGATTTTCCAGGGCCAATGTGAGTCAATGTGAGTCAAATTTCTTCCTTTTATAACATTCGTTTGGCTACTGTGATTTGATTCACTGGTTCGAGACATTTGAATGTCATAGAACCTCAGGTTGTCAAGGCTGGAAAGAAACTTTGGAGAAACTCTCATCCCAGCCTCCTAGCTTTCCAGATGAAGAAACTGAGGCCCAAGGCGGTGGTGGTGATGGCTTTTCCTACAGTCAGCAGCGTTCCTGGCGGTAATTGTTAATGTTTGGGCGTGATAAGTAATCATGACTCTTTCCTCTCTCTGAGCTGGCAATTAATAGAAAAATAAGACACAGGAATCTGACAGGAAGAGGTAAAAATATTGGTTTTCATACTGACTGAAGTTAAATTAGAGAGCACAACTTGATATGTAGTCAAACGGTCTGTGATCTGAATTGAACTAACACATCTGACAGGCACTGGTGGCTGTCTCCCTCGCCAGCAGAACGGGCCTTCCACTGAGAGGCCACGAGTGGAACTCCCACTCCAAGCCTTCCTTACAGCTGGGGCATGGGCACGTGGACTGATTCTGACCAGTGTGATGAAAGAGGAAATCGGTGGGAAACTTCTGTAAGACTTGTCCTCTCTTAAAAGAGAAACACTTGTGATGAGACGCTCTCCTCTCCTTATCCCCTCTCTCTCTGCGTTGGGCGCTGGTGCTGAAGGACACTAAGCTTGGAGCTGGGGAAGGTCATGAAGGGACACATGCCAACACGCTGAGGGTGGCGACCAGGAAAATGAGAAGCCCCCGGGCCCTTGGTGACCCTTGCAGAGGCATGCCAATGTCCATCTCCCTGACTCTGGGCTTCCTGGTACTGAAGCATAAATACATTTATGCCACTTTCAGTGGCTTGTACTTGTTATTTGCAGCCCAAAACACCCTGATGGATAAAGCTACCCGAACTCTAAACTTCCAAGATGTTGAATCACCGTGTTTATTTATCAATGTCATCAATCAATCACATAAGGGTCGGGGTGGGATTGTGGGGCAGAGAGAGGCCTGAGTGTCCCATCCAGACTTTTTTCTCTTGCCCACTACAGAAAAGTGAGAATGGGAGATAAACACTCCTCCTGCCAACCAACCCTGGTCATAGCATTGGGAGGAAAAGATTAGACTGGTGTCTAAAAATAAAAGGATCTGGTATCGTGTAATTGTTTAAACTGAGAAGTTAGACTCATAATTTTATGTGATGAACAGAGTTGAATTGAGTGTGTGTGAGTGTGTGTGTAATCTGATAGTGCTGCTAAAGCTTCATGCCTTTGGCTCCGTCTGCTGCAGACTTCATGGGTCTTCAAGGCGGCTCAGGAAGCAGAGCATTGGCCTCCTGGGACTTACCACAGGCTGTATTCTTACGCTGACTGTACAGAAAGAGGAGGCAGAGTAAACATACCCCGTATACACGTTAGCCCAGGTCAAGCGCCTGGTCTGTATTGTGAAAGGGAGGCCGGTCATAGAAGAAAGAAGAAACTGGTACCTTCTGCTTTCTTGCTCAGATGCTCACCCTTGAACCAAGCCACAATGTTGTGAGGAAGTCCAAGTAGCCTGTGGAGAGGTCTAGCTCAGTTAATTAGAGCGTCATCACCAAACACCAAGGTCTCGGGTTCGATCCCCAGCCAGGGCACATGCAAGAATCAATCAACGCACAGATAAGCGGAACAACAAGTCATTGTTTCTCTCTCCATTCTTCTCTCTCTCTGAAATCAGCTGAAACCAGAATTAATTTGCCAGCCTGAAGTGGACCCTCTAGTCCCCAAGCTGAGCTGGCACAGTTGATGTCACCTAAAGCAGAAATGACTATGCCTCCTGATCTTTGTCGAAATGGCAGAATTTTGAGCAAAATAAATAATTGTTGTAAAAAAAAAAAAAAAAAAGCAGAGCATCAGCCACAGTGTGAGACAGGTCTGAAATGCGCATCTTCTTTCCAGAGTCTTGGAGGCGATCAATGCAACAAGGACGACCCTAGCGACTGCATCTTTGGGGCACAGCAATTTCATTATGAAGCTCCCTTCTTCACTTTTGACCCTGAGGTGAGAGGATTATTAAAATTATGTCGTTACCAATCAGGCTGTCAGAAAAGCCCCAGCGCCTTTTCCGAAGGAGAGCTACGGACTAACAGAGGTGAGCGACGTGAATAGCTGCCTGCGAATCGACTCTAATGTCCACCCTTGCCACATTTCTTTGATGAGCTATTTCAAGGTGCAAAGAGGGAAAGTGTTTCACCCCCCCACCCCCCGCCAAATATCGAGGTTAGCCATGAAACCCAAACAGACTAACGTGCCAAGAAGCAGATGTGGGCCCTGCCTGACTGCTCACACGGAGGCATCTGTTCAAATGGGTAGGGGGTGGGGACCGTGGGGTTTAGTGTCCTGTGATGGAAAAGAAGGTAATGGGGAAGTGGGCACTGACCCTGCTCCCTGGGCCTAATGCTTCCAGGGTTGTTGCTGCCTGGGTTAGTCCACACCCCCACGTGTGGCCCCCACGCTGCACTAACTTGAACCTTGAGGCATTTCTCGATGATCTCTGCACAGACCCGCTGAGTTCTCATTTAGCCGTGGGAAAGCAAGTCTTAATTGACTTGACCATTTATTCTTCTGGACATATTTGCCAGACTTTAATGGAACCTGACAAAGTCTTGAGCTGGGGGTAGGGAATGGAAACAAGTGATATTTGTTGTTCTTCACCATCACTCAGTCATTTACTCACCTACATGTTTATCGCCTACCATGTGCAGGAGCAGGGGAGGGACGAGTGAACAGGGGATCACAGTACAGCTCCGTGGAGCTGACATCGGGTGGTACTTGGAGACAAGTGAACCGTCGACGACAATGCCACATGAAGGGAGCTGTGATAGGAAAGCACATGTCTTGGCCACCCACCTCAGACTCTGAGGATCAGAGAAGGTTCCTGCAGGATGCAGTAGCTAAACCAAGTCCTAAAGGAGGCATGGGGCGGGGAAGCAGAGGTAGGGGTTGGGGAGAGGAAAGGGCAAGTGCGAAGACCTGGTGGGAGAGAGAATGTTGCTTGGCTCAGCCTACAAATCCTGAGCTTGGAGTGAGATTGGGGAGGGGCTTGGGGAGGGGCTCGGGGAGAGGCAGCAGGGCTAAGGGGAGTGCTTTGTTAAGGCATTTGTGTTTTATCCTGAGTGCATTGGGAGCAGTGGGGAGTTTCAACTGGAATATACAAATCAAGATTAGACTGACATTTACAAAGGAACTTTTAGCTACAGTGAACAGAGAGGAAGCAGTTGGAGGCCTCAGTAAGAGGGGTCTTTAAGGGTTCTGAATTAGGAAACTGAGTCACAATGTGTTTGGGAGATAGAACTGGCAGAATTGTGTATGTAGGGTGGGAGTGGGACAGGGAGGTGCCCAGAATGAACGTCAGGGGTTTTGTTTAGAGATGGGGAATGCCAGGTAGAGGGGGTGGGAAAGAGCCTGGGGAGAAAGGTAATGAACTTTGATTGGGACGTAATAAGGTTGGGTTGTTTCTGTGACATCCAAATAAAGAGGTCATGTAGAACGGGAGGAAATCCGTTAGATGTTTATATAGTAACATTCGGACTGTTTCAGCTCTATGTTCTGGACCTAGTTTGCTTTCTCTCCATGGGTTGTTAACTCAGAATCATGGTTTTGAGACTTTTACTTTACTCAGCTCTGAAGTCTCAAACTACATCTCCAATCCTAAGCCAGCATTTTACAAAGGTGGGTCAGTGGTTCCAAGGGACGCTGGGTTCCAAGAGATACCCAGGCCCCGGGGGCCACAGCTGCACAGAGAAATGGGCCTTAGAGCAGCCTACCCTTTATTATGAAATTTCCCCATCCCCTTGATTAGATTAGCTTTCCTTCTCTGGGCCTGGCTGCTATCCTGGCTTCATTGTTCCGTAAATGTCAAGGGCATCACTACTTCGGAGAAGTTTCTTCTTGTAATTTATTTTGGTGCAGGCCCTTCAGTGACGAGAGGTAAGAAGCTGTGATTCAGTCAGATAAACTGCACATTCCCAGAGGTTGAGACCCTCAGATAGTGTAATTAGGCTCAGCAGATCAAGAAATGGGGTTCTGGATAAATAAGGATTTTGACAAATTCTTCCCCCCGCTCAACCCTGCCACAGAAAAATCTTTTATGGACCCTTGGCTGCTTGAAGTTTTGAAACTTCACATGCATCCGTCACATGGCTCAGCTGGAGAGGGCTCAGGGATTTCTACGGGGTCTATCTAATGATCCCTTCCCTGTAGCCAAGGTTTCTCACTGCAAGAACATAAGAAATGGCCATAGCAGCCGAAGACAGTAAAAATCAGTCAGTCAGGGAATTTGAATCCTCGCTCCATCACTGATTAGTCAGCCTGTTTAACTTCTTGGATCTCAGTTTCTGCAGCATAAAGCGTAGGTAATAGTACTTCATAGGATGTTGTGAGGATTAATAGGCGTACCACATGAAAAAGGGCTAGGAGGAGTTCAAATAATTACTCCTTTCCACTGCACGGTACCATCTATGTGTTAGACCTGCACTGTCTAATACGGCAGCCACCACCTGTAGCTCTTGAGCCCTGGAGGTTTGGCTGATTTGAACTGAGATGTGTTGTCAGTGATGTGTTATCAATAGAGATCAGACTCAAGACTTAGTGTAAGAAAAGAATGTGAAAAGAGTATAAAGTAATTTTATTAAAAATGTTTTAAATTGATTAGTTGTTGAAACATAAACATTTTCATAATGTTGGGTTAAATAGTATAATCCATTTTATTTCTAGTACTTATCACACCAGGTTAATTATTAAAATTAATCTCATGTGTTCCCTTCTACTTTTTTTTTTCTAATCCTCACTCGAGTAAATGTTTATTGATTTGAGAGAGAGAGCAAGAGAGAGAGAGAGAGAGAGAGAGCGGAACATCAATCAGTTGCTTCTTGTATGCACCCCAGTGGGAGATCACACCCGCAGCCTAGGCATGTACCGTGACTGGGAATCAAATCCACAACATTTTGGTGTATAGGACGACACACCAACCAACTGCGCAACCTGGCCAGGGCCCCTTCTATTTTCTTAATGTGGCTACTAGAAAATTGAAAATTGCTTATGTGGCTTGAATTTCATTTTTACTGGACACCTTTGTTTTGGAAAGAGGACATGCCTTGAAGGGCTCCCAAGATCGGAGGTGGTAAGCAAAGTATTCACCTGAATCACCACAGCTACCTCCCTAGCTGTTGTCTTTGCTCCAACCTATCTCCTTACCATGCCCACAAGGTCTTTCTAAAACACGAACTTGGCTCCTACTTAACGTTAGAATAAAGATCGAATCTTTCCCTTCCTAGTACCCGTCCCATAGCCCACCTGCTGTAACCATCCTCATCCCTGTGTCTCTTCTTGAACACATTCTGTGCACAACCATGATGACTCCTTGTGGCTTCCCAAACTCACCACACCCTCTTCCATGCCTTTATTCATTCAACAAACAGATTTTGATAATTAGCTGAGAACCGGGCAGTATTCTAGGCATTGGGGAGACAGGATTGAACAAGACTAAGATTCTGCTCTGAATTCCAATGGCAGAGTCAATGTGCGGATTCCTCTGCCTGGAATGAATTCTCCCCCAACTTGTGGAAGTCAAGTCTCTAGGAAGTCTCTCCTGACAATACCCCACAGTCTAAGCTCTCAGAGCATCCTGCCTACATTCTGTCATAGCATTTATCCATCTAATGTTATGCTGACTTATTTATTTTTAAGCTTCTAGTTGTTTTAATTTAGTTTCTTAACAGTAATGCTTAAAAAGTTATTCCTCTTGTTTTTCTTAATGTATAATAATTATTTATTATCATTTAAAAATTGAGATAAAATTAACATATCATATTGTATTAGTTTTTAGGTGCACAGTGTAATGATTTGTTATATGTATATATTGTAAAATGATTACCAAATTAAACCTAATTGACATCCATCACCGTGCATAGTTACAAGTTTTCTCTGTGTGTGTGTTGAGAACTGTTACGATCTATTCTCTCAGCACCTTTCAAAGACATGCTATGTAGTGGTAACTGCAGTCCCCATGCTGAAGGTTACACCCCCTGGACCATGTATCTTATAACTGTAAGTCTGAACCTTTTGATCACTTTCACCCATGTGTCCCACCCCTGAAATAAAGCGTTGATTTATTTTTTAATCAAACTTTTTATTTTGAGATCATTGTAGACTCATATACAGTTGTAAGCTATAATGCAGAGAAATCCATGTACCTTTTACCCAATTTCCCTCAATGTTTTTTTATATTTTTAAAGTTATAGCAAATTATCACAACCAGGGTATTGACACTGATGTAACCAATCATTTTGTTTAGATTTACCCGATTTTACTTATATTCCTGTGTGTATACTTTACTTCTGTGCAATCTTGTGACATGTTTTGTTCACGTATCTACCACCACAGTCCAGAGACAGGACATTTCTATCATCACCAGATCCTTCATGTTACCCCTGTATCACCACGCCCACTTCCTTCCTACCCTCAGTGCTCCTTAGCCTCAGGGATAGTCCGTTCCCCATTTCTATCATTTTATAATTTCAAGAATTTATGTAAACGGGATAACACAGAATATAACGTTTTGGGATTGGCTTTTTCCACTCAGTGTGATTCTCTGGAGATTCATGTAAGTTGGTGTGTGTGTTCATTCCTTTTATTCCCGCCCAGTAGTATTCCCTGTTAAGGGTGTACCACAGGGTGTTGAATCATGGACACGTGAGTTGCTTCCAGTTTGGAGCTGTTCTGGATGAGGCTGCTATGAACATTCGTGTACAGGTTCTTCTGTGAACGTGCATTTCCATTTCCCTGGGAGAAAAGCCTAAGAGTGCGCCTTCTGGGTCATGTACTTGTTGGTGTATTTGTCTTCCTGGATTCGGAATGCTAGGCTACGGACTCTTTGAGGGCAGATTCTTAGCTCTATTCATATTGGTATCATGTGTACTTAGCATGTATCCGACACATGGTAACACTCAATAAAACATTAGGACAAAAAAAGAAAGAAAGGGGGGACAAAGAAAAGAAGGGAAGAAAAGAAATCTATCATTTCTGTCAGTTGTTAGCTATTCTACCCTCATACTTCCTTATATCATCTTTTTATTTCCTTTTTAATGAATCTGGGGACTCCAGTGCTAGGCAAAGCTTGGCGCCCAGCAGTTGCTTAATAGATATGTGTTAGACTATGTACTGAGTACTCTGGAGAGTAGGCCAGCTCTCCTCTCCTCTCCAGCGCCCCATCGCCTTGCCCCTTCACTCAAACGCAAGCGCGGGCACCCACAGACACGGGCACGCACTCTGGGGCTTTAATCCTAGAGGTAGCTTCCTGGAACAAAGCCCATAAGTAACAAATGAGGTGCTGTTGCTTCGTAGCTTAGCTAACAACAACCTTGGCCTTGCCTGGGGAATTACAAAAGAAGGATTTGGGGACCCAGCAGCTTTGTGGACTCATTCCAATGAGAATACAGGATGCGCTTGAAATAAAGAATGCTGCTTTGTGACTCATTAAGCTCCTCTCTGTTCCTCTCTATTAGGCATGTGTCTGCCATGCCCTGCAAAGCTATGACACTCCAAAGTGGAAGAATCAGGCGGAAATAAAAACATTCCACTTCAGCACCTAAACCATGTGCCCTTAATCTGAAATAAATCTGTGACAATTGACAGATACTTCTTTCAGACAGTTGTGGAGAAAGGCTTGACTTGTCCTAGTAAATCAGACACAAGCTTCATTATTTTTAGTCTCGTAAAAAAAAAAAAAGTCACCATAGCAACAGTACTATCATCTAGGGCAAATGTTATCTCTTTAAGTCAAAATGAGGAGCTGTCCCACAAATACCCAGTGCTTAGAAAGGAAGAAATAACCTTGCAATAAAATTAATTCCTTCCAAGACTTCAGCATTCATCTTCATTTGTAATCCCAGAACTTTTCCCCCTGTCAATAAGGGATATTACGAGCACCATACAACTTTGTAAAATCTAAGGCTCACCGTTCTTGTTTCTGTTACCAGAACATCATTAATTTTATTACTTCCTTGATACACATAGCTTCATTTGTGGCTTTTTTATTCATCCACAGGAGGCATAGTGCTAATTAATTTTACCCTTGGACAGAGCATTGTGTGTTCTGAGAGGACAATGGGAAAACTTATGGGAGCACGAAGATCTTTCTCCACTCACAGGAGATCATTGTAAGTGATACGGCAAATGGCTTAGTTCTCTGTGTTCTCACTTAGTACCTGTGTGTCAGAGAGGGCGCTCAGTGTGTGTTGGTTGGCTCAGTTAGTTTGACTCCATTCTTGATCAGAACTGAAATTGTTTGAAAGTAGTCATGAAGATTTTTTTCATATATTGGATTTTAAAAAATCCTCACCCAGGGATATGTTCACTGACTTTTAGAGAGGCAAAGGGAGAGAGAGAAACACTGATGTGAGAGACAAACAAGAGCCGGTGGCCTCCCGTACACACCCCGACTGGGGATCAGACCCGCCCTGACTTGAGATTGAACCTGCAACTTTTTGGTGTACAGGATGACACTCCAGCCAACAGAACCACCCGGATATCAACCTTTGGATTCTCCATCTGACTTTCCCTTAGCTTGTTATGTTCACAAAAGAGTTTGCAGACATTTACATTCTGGAGCTAAGAAGGACCTTGTGATCATAGGGTCAAATCTGTCACATTAGAGACAGAGGTGGATTAAAGTCGGCTGAGGTCCCGGACGCAGAAGAAAATATCGGGCCCCTTTAAAAAAAGAGAGAGACAGGGAAAATAAAAATACATGCCTTCAGAAGTCAGGACCCAGGGCGCATGCCCAGGGCGCCCGCCGTTAAATCCATCTCTGATTAGAGATGAGGAAATGGAGGCCAAGGGAAGTGAGGTTCCCCAGGTGGTCATACAGGAAGTTCTGCCATTGAGAATCAGTGTGGCTGTGCCAGTGGGGGAATTCCAGGCTCTGGCAGTGTCTCCATCTCCTGCACACAGTGTGCACTGCTGGGCCCTCCACCTGGGGCCGCCCTGCCTGGACCAGGCCTTCATTGCCCGCCATCCCTCTGAGGCACCGGCACTGCGCTCCTTGCTCCTTTGTTGCCGCGCTCCTCAGACCTCAAGGTGATCGCTCGCCGGGGCCGCGGCCTTCCTCTCCTCACCCCTAGTGAACCTGCATCTTGTGACTCACCCCCCAAAGTGACGGTGAATCTATATGAAGGTGATAATGGGAGAAACATCAGAAGCTTCTCCAGGGCCTGTGCTTAGAGACATTGCCCACGTCTTTCTTTGCTGCCTGAAGACAGTGACTTTAATAGCAGAAATGCCAACGGAGATGGGAAGGAAAGTGGCAGAAGTAGAGACGATGGTGACAAGATACTCTGTGGGCATCAGGGCTTCAAGGAGCTTTTGATTGACTCAGCAGCCTCTCACTCTGCCTACCGAGAGGCAGGTGGCACAGTGTAAGGACGCATCCACACACCACGCCCCTTTCTGCACCCACGGTGAAGCTGACAGGCCACTGCCCTCCACTCTGGGAAAGGATTCAGAGGCCTTTTTAACCCAGTGCTCCGGGCAGCACCTTTCAATTGGCTGCAGCTGGTTATAGGGATGAACCAAACCTATCTGCCATCCCCAGTGTCACTGAAGGCAGATGACAGAATAACTGAGCCTCCATTTCTCCCGATGGAAAAAGGAGAAAATAATCATTGGTTTACAGAATTGTTGTAAGATTTCGAGATAACATATGTAAGAGCACAGCAGATTCCATGGAGCCCGGTACACAGTAGGCGCTCAGTGACTGTACGTCGTCATTACCGTCAGGTTAATGCTGATGGGGGCGGGGTAAGCCTAATGCCGTAACTGTATTACAAGGAAGTTAGGGATTGTAGAATAAAGGTATTCTTGGACCCCTTTGTTATCTCTCTCGATCTTGTGACATGTCAGACACAAGTCCATATGTTTCAGGTCTAATCTAAGAGGGCTGGACAGCTTTCTTCAGAAACGCTGCTCAGATGGCAGCTCGCCGCTGATTGGCTGGCTCTAGACCACCAAGCTGGGAAGATCACACCCCAGTTCTGATTATGCTCTCCCAGGATCAAGGGCTGAAGAAAGTCCTTTATTCCAAGCCTAGTTCCATTTTCTGTAAAACACATATGATAATAATCTGACTCTAGAATTGTTATATTGACAATATGGTGATGGATTCACTGAAGATTGTTATGTTTCTGAAAAAGTCAAACCTTTAATGAATAACAGGTTTATTGAAAGAATACCTTTTTTCTTTGGCAGAAAATGGGAATGTTTTGACTTCTTTAGTTAGTATCATTTATCCACTTAATGAGCGTCTTAACGGTCTCTGGCTATGTCATTGTTTGCAATGATATGTAAACTCCGACAGGCAGGATGGCGTCTGCTTCGCTGCTTTTTTAGAGCTCCCAGAATAATGCCGCGAATATGAGGTTTTCAATCCATTTGGCTGCGGGTGCCGCAGATTGGGATACGAGCTGTGTCCCGCACTTATAAAGGGTATGCTGTTTTATTCTGAGTTTAGACTTTTACGAACCAGCTATCATATCATTGCCTGGTAGCACAAATGTGTACTTTTTAAAGTTTATTTTAAAAAGTATCAATATTAATTGACTTTCTATTACAAAAGCCTACTGAATGTAGACAATGTGAAAAATTCTGAGAACTACATGGAAGACATGAAATATCATCATTAATTCCCATGCTGGAAGACAAACCACTTTGAACATCTTGGTGTTTTTTTCCTATATGATTCATTTCCAAGTGATATGAATATTATCTCATCCTTAACTCATTTTTAAGACTTTCAAATTGATTCTTCTTACTGTGATTTCCATCCTTTCAGTTAGTGATCCCATGTTCTTTCCAGGAAGAATTTTTTTGTTGTTGTTATTTTTCAATGTGTTGAAATGTGTTGTGAGTGAAGGGAAAGAGTTTGCCATGAGCTACCAGTGACTGACTCCTGTCTTAAGGGAAATCTGTGGTTACTACAAAGGAAAATTTAATCCACCTTGCCCCAATGCACTTGTTCTCCCAAGAACTAGGTGAACTACCTTTGACTGTTTCCCTAAGATTATGTCACCCACCAAGGTAACTTTCTGTTTCAGTAGGTGATGTTAAGAAACAAAACAACACCCTCTAAGTTAATCAGTTTTGGAAAATAGAGACCTGCTTTATATCCCAGGTCTTTGATGTGTTTAGTGGTTCCTGTAAGGATCTGCCTCTCTTTTGTTTTGATTTACAAGACCTTTCCTATATATTTGAAGCAGTCAAGCAACCAAGCAGCCCAGAGACAGAGGGTAGAGACGTTTACCCAGAGCAAGCTTCCATCACTCATTGTGACTTGCGGAGATTTTGGGTGCAAGTGTGAGCTCTACGAGAGGAGTTAGCTCCAGCAAGATCAGGTAAGTGGGTCTCTGTAATTGTAACTTCATTCTTCCCTAGGGGAAGTCCAAAGAACCCTGGTAAGTTGACAGATTGGAAGTAGGAGCTGGGAGGTCAGATTCAGAAATAAACAACTTTGCAGCCTTTTTAGAGCAAAAATGAGTTGGGGGTGTTCCATAAACGCAATGTCCACTCTCACTTCAACATCCAGGTATGTTCTATCTAGTGGGTTGAGCATAAAGGGATTGATTCTGGCTTCTGAAAAAGCACAGGAAATGACCAAGACCCAGAGGGGATAGACTTAACAGTAGATTGGGATTATGTCTTAAATACCTCGGGTGCTTTCCATCATTTGGATTTAAACTGAAGCACAGCTAGGTGCCATGATAGCAGAGGCGTAGGGCAGAGACATTTTGTAGTGAGTAGGACACAGTTCTATAGATGACCACCCAGTCAGGTGCCAGGTTTCATAATATCTTGTGCATACTCATGCTTTGTGGAGGGTTGGGTGAGTAACACTACAGGGAGGCATACAGTTATTATTTATCTGCCTCCCCACCTCGATTCCCCAGCCATGACACTGAAAGTGTAATTTTGAGCAAACAGGTAACGTGGCACCAAATACAATGGATCTGAATAAAAATAATTTGTATATTCGTGTACTATATTAAGAGAGGCTTTGCTTTTGATGTGACTCATATTTTGTGTTCATTTTGAAAAGACCACTGGAATGTGCTTTTTTAACACCCAGGTCAAGTCCAGCAGTTGGGTCGCCATAAGGGAAATCCCGGGGATGCCCTTGGAGGGTTAGGTGTCCAGGGAGCACAATGGGGCCATGGAATCCACATTGGAGTCAATTAGAGGAAACTTGGGCACCTGTGCTGGAGCTTGCAAGCATCTGCAATTTCTTGGCTTATTTTTTCTGAAATGCTAAGAGCAAAGTCCCTTTGTAGCAACCTCGTTGGCTGCCCCTCGGAGGGCAGCTGTATCTGTTAATCAGGTCTTCTTCCTTTCCCTCCCCAGAGGAAGAGTATGAAGCTGGCATGCCTTCTCCTTGGCCCTATGGCCCTCATCTTCCTGGCTGGCTGCTGCTGCGTTCTCAGTACCTCCAGCGGGAACCTGCGCACCTTTGTGGGCTGTGCCGTGAGGGAGTTTACCTTCCTGGCCAAGAAGCCAGGCTGCAGGGGCCTTCGGATCACCACTGATGCCTGCTGGGGCCGCTGTGAAACCTGGGAGGTGAGTCCACGACAGGTCCTGGTGGCAACGCCTTGGGGACCAGCCGCTTGGCCTGATTCTTAAATAATCTCACTTTTTTGATGAAATGAGGTAACTCTGGGGCATCTGTCTCTTCCTGTGGACTTTTAAAAAAATAATAATTATTTGGCATGCTCCAAAAAAATCTGGAAGAAACATGAACTTGCCCCTCTAACAATGCATAGATAAAAGGAATAATTTTTCTTGGATGGTATCTGTGTATTTGGGAATCATCTTGGGGAGTCAAGATGTGCTATTATTCTATCCATTTTACAGATGACATGGAGGAATTCAAGGGGTAAGTGACTGCAGAGTCATGTTTATTTCCACAGTGGAAAGGCGGGAATAATTTTTGGTTCAAGCATGTAACCCAAACTCTTCCCTGTGTTCTTCCTCTTGTGATAAAGCCAGACAAGAGAGAGGCTCTGAGCTGTAGAGCAGATGAGGGGGGTGCTCAGTCCCTCCTTCAGTGCCGCTCCCACAGCTCTGCCCCCTCCTACGCACCCCCACCCCCAAAATTCCTGGGGGCCTCACAGATTATCACTGGCAGATCCATTCAGTACCTTTATATTGAATTATATTCAGCCTTTTCAGAGGCATTGCATTTAAATTCGGCATAAAAAAATCTCGAAGCTAGAACCCTATAGGGCTGTGATGAGGATGTGTTTGTTGGGTGAGAAGAAAGAGGGCCATTCAGCGCCCCATCGAACCACAAAGCAGAGCGACTGTTGACTCTTCCTACTGAGGTCTGAATTGGTTACTAATGAAGTACCGGCCCTAATCTTGTCCCCTGGCTCAAAAATCTTTAATGACAACCCACGACAGCAAATTCAATAACTAACTTCCAAGGTCGTTAGCAATATGAAGTCTGCCTCTTCCCAGCGACGATACATATTCCCTGCTCTGGCCTTGTCAGATTGATTTTAAAGGTTTTATTCAACACCCTCCATGAAATCTCACTTTTGGTTCTTTTTGTATCCTTTCTCACTTCCATCTGTCATTATCAAATTTATTCTTTGGTGCCGGTCTCTAGAACTGACTCCTTTCCCAACAGCTGACTCTGTGGTCAGCCCATGACTCTACCCTACCTTGTGTCTTACTTCCTTACCCACTCTACCACCCCAAATTTTAAGTTTTTTGAGGGCAGAGATTAATTCTTTCAACTTTTACAGCTCTTGTCAAAGTCATGCATGAACAAGGCATTTGTAAATATCTGTTGAATGACATGGGCTTGATCTCTACCTGGAATCATGATATTTATCCTCTGGTTTAATTGACACCAACTTAGAAGCCCTTGAGCACCATGAGAGGACACTGCCATTATGAAAAATGTCTTCCTATTCAGGGACTCAGAGAGCAATCTGCTATCGCTTAGATAAAATTATATCCCCATGAGTGGAACTGGGTTATGGTGATGAAACTTCCAAATTAAATGAAAGTGATCCACCAAATTAGCTTTATTTTTGCATCATCAGGGGCTTGAGATCTCATAGCCAAATGAAAATTTAGTTGCTAAAGATACTGTCGTGACTTGACATCAAACATACTCAGGAAACTTTGACACCTTCTTATTATATTCAGGGCATGGTCCGGTGGTGCCTTCCCTGCTCAAAGCTCAGTTTTGGACTATTCAGAGCTCTTTCTGGGCCCAAGTCTCACCCCACCATTTCCCCAATTCCCTCTTCTCTTCTCCTTATTAACTGATGGATGTCTTTAATTGGGTCATGGTCACCCATAGGAGGTCAGGAACTATGTTTTCACTGGAGAAATGGCGGCCCCAAGACCATTAGACAACAAGATTCTCCTTAAT
Organism: Mormoops blainvillei; assembly: GCA_004026545.1. NCBI lineage: Eukaryota > Metazoa > Chordata > Mammalia > Chiroptera > Mormoopidae > Mormoops > Mormoops blainvillei. The sequence continues at coordinate 36,067 of PVJD01003239.1, read as the reverse complement.
GTTAGCTAGCTTTTATTTATGCCTTTATTGTGCCATGAAAAGGGAGGTTACTTATAGAAAATAAATAAAAGAATGAGATTAATTTTCCCAGCAATCTGAAAGTTTCTGAGATACAAAGCACTTATTTTTGGTAACTTAATTGGGGATCATGTCTGAAAATAGGGTGTTCATGGTGAGAAAGTGGCTGCATTTACTTTGAAGGTTGAACTGTTGCCAAAAATAAGAATTTACTCATGGCCTGTGTTTAGGGTTGCCCGATTTAGAAAAAAACAAAAAACTAAAACTAAAACAAAAAACCCCAAACCCAAACAGAACAAAACCATGATGCATTAAACTTGAATGTCAGATAAATAACCATTTATTTTTTCATAGGTCTGTCCCATATAACATTTGCAACAGACTCATACTGAAAGAATTTGTTATTTATTTGAAATTCTGTATTTTATCAGGCAACCCTGCCTGGGATTACAGATTACTGAGGAAAGAGGACATAAAGCAAAATGCTACCTGAGAAGCAGAAGAAAGTAGTTGATGTTAAATTCAGCTTTTCTACACAGTCCTTTCATGGAAGAACTTCATCCGGGACCTCCATTATACATAGTTTTTAATTTGCTCTGATAAGAACAGTGGATTGCATCTGCTGAGCACGTACTCGATGTGAAGCGTTGTGCATTGCATAGATCACCTTACCTTATCTCCACAATGATGCTGGGAGATAGATATTGTTTTACAGATGAGAAACTGAGGTGTCAGGAGTTTGTTTTTTTACTAGGAGGAGGCAGATGAACAAGTAAACAAATGAATAATGAGTTGATTACTGATAGCAATAAATGGTACCAAGAAAACATAGCAGAATAGTATGTTTTAATGCAGTGATTTTCAATCTTTTTCATCTCATGGCACACATAAATTAATTACTAAAATTCTGCAGCACACGAAAAAGTATTATTTTTTGCTGATCTAACAAAGAAAAATAGATACGATTCTGATTCATTCACACTGGGTGGTTATTGTTGTGTTGGCTGTCATCATTTCTTACTTTGACAATCTAAGGGAAAAGAGGTCAGTGCCCCTGACTAAACAGTCAGGTACTGCATGTTTTAAAAATTCTTGCAGCGCCCTGGTTGAAAACTGCTGTTCTAATGGGTTTCCTGTTTTCTACCTGTGGGGACAGAAACCCATTCTGGAACCCCCTTACATTGAAGCCCACCATCGAGTCTGTACCTACAATGAGACCAAACAGGTGACCGTCAAGCTGCCCAACTGTGCTCCAGGAGTCGATCCTTTCTACACCTACCCGGTGGCTGTCCGCTGTGACTGTGGGGCCTGCTCCACGGCCACCACTGAGTGTGAGACCATCTGAATAACGAAGATGACGGCCGTGAGCGTCACAGACCCACCAGCATGGGCAGCACAAGCAGCTATTACCCCTGGATTCAAGGACTTTAATTCAGAGGCAGTTACCGCTCTCCCTCAGGCCCTGCTCAGGCACAAGACCCAGCAGCATGCATAGGTTAATGATGCAGAACAGTATTTGTGCCTTCACTAAAATAATTCTCTGGTTCACAAACTTGCAAATTAATTTTTCTTCACCTTGAAGCTCAGAACATAATTTGTATAGCACTGCTGTCCTCCAATTTGGATTTATAATATGCCAATGGTTTAAATGCATTTGGGTATAATTAGGCATGGGGCTAGAAAGTTTAAATTCTCATGTTTCCCTTAATGACTGGTCTCCAACTAGATTTATGACCAAAGGGCCAGAAATCAATAAAATCCACGTTTTACCCTCATGTCCCCATCCTAAATCCAACTGCGAGGTTCCTTAGAGAAGGTATACCCTACTCCTTTTAAGTGAGCAATTATCTACACAAGAAATAGAGACTGTTCAGATTTTTAAAAGGTAAGGAAATAGTAGCTCAGATGGAAAGGACTCTGGATTTGGGTTATCCTCTTTCTAAGCAAATTCCCTAAGTCCCCTTAAGATCCGTAACAAAGAGGTCCCTTTCAAATAAAAATTTCACACAAAAAATGTAATTACAGCTATATTTACACTTAAAAACTTACAAAATTAAGTTCATGTTTGTAGATTCCTGTGATAAAAGCTATGAGTCTATGCCCAAAGCTATGCCCAAAGTGATGAATTACAAATGGCATTTTCCATTTAGCGTGTTTTAAATTGTAATCGTAATACTTTAAACTCAGAAATTTTTCATGTTCGTAAGGGGTAAAACTGCATTGCTGGCTCTGAGGAAAGTCTGTGTTTGTCTAGCTTTTGCCCTCTTGAAAACCTTACAGCAGCTGATTCTCTATCACTTAAAAAAAACAAACAAAACTCTAATGCTATGCAAGTGTCTTTAATTCTGACATTTTGGGGATTGAAATGAACCTTGTTCCTTTTCCACGATATGCCAGAAGAATCTTCTTAACGCCAATAAAGCATGTCCTCTGTCTTTTGAATTCATGGAAACTTTCAAAAATAGTCTTTATTTAATACACTTGGAATAACAATAACACACCCTTTTAAAAATGAACCATGAGGTTATTTTTACTTACAGATTAACTTAGGACATCATGTTTAGTGAGGGACATACAGAGCTGGCTAGGTAGCATGAGTCCCCAAAGAGCTCCACTAGTGTCCCTACTCCTGGTGTGTCACAGCAGGGAGCCAGGAGTTCTCCTTAAGTGAAGGACCAACGAGTCCCCATGAAAACAGAAGAGCAAAAGTTGGGATTGATGATGAAGGACTGGGATGCTGAGGGGGACATCTGGGAGCAAAGACCATGAGTGAAACCCACTCCCGTCTTTAATGCAGATCTGTTTTGGTCTGTGAGGTCAATTCTAACGTGAAAGATGGTTGAGTGCCTGGGGTCCTTGCTGGGACAGTGGGTGGTGACTGGGGGTGATACTGGGTGACACCACTGGAGTGTTCTCAGCGCATCCCTAAGAACTTCCCCCAGGACTTTTTGAGAGAAAGGGCTGCTTCTTAAGGAAACTTGGGGGAAATAGGCAGAGCTAGTAAGGGTTTGCCAGAATATGAGGGAAGACCGAGCACCAGTAAGGGTCCTGACAGGAAGCAAATGAGGCATTGCAGTGGGATACCGAGGAGAGTTGAGTGGAGTGAGGGAAACCGATAAGCGCTGTGAAACACTTTTAAACACAGGAGCAATGGGCAGCCCTAAGCTGATGGCACAAGAAGAGGACCTGATTATCAGACCCCAAAGGGCCTTGTAGGAGAGGGATGCATAGGAAGATGCAACCACCACCACGCCGAGGCCTGGTAGGGAGGGAGGCTGGCACTACCCCAGCCTCACTCTCCTCCCCGTCCGGATCTTCTGCTGAATCTAATGGGAAGACAGAGAACGAGGGAGCCCATTGACTCGGCCCATAAATGTTGGCCTCCTGGGAAGCGGGCTGCAGAAGGGCGGACAGAGGATCTAAGGGGCAAAGGAATGAAATCTAGCATACTTGTCTTTTGGGAAGCTGAGTCAGCCTGCCCTAGGCAGTGCTGTGGGCCGGGAGCAATAAGGCATATGCTGTTGCATTGCAGTTACTGGGGTGAACTGGGACAGGATACCCATGGAAATGCAGGTACTGGCTAACACACTACTGACACCATTCGAGAGGTGTGGGAATAATGGTGACTACCGGGACTGCCGGATTAGTTGGTTGTTAAGTGCAATCAAAGCACTTGGGCAAGACATGAAAGCGGAATTTGAAGAGATTCTCCTCTCCTGAAGCTGGAAATCAGGTCTAATTGGGAGAGCTGCTGAGTTGTTAAGAGGGCTGGATCCACAACCCTACTGGGCCCTCTACTTAAGTCAAGGGCCTCATAGGGAAGGAATGGGACACAGAGCCCTGGAATGGGTACAATTAGTGGATGAGGATGAGTTTTATTTGCATAAGGAGCCACTCCTCCTCGCCGGAGATCAGCCTCCAGTGCCTGGACACCGGGTTGAGGGCCCATCCCAGGAGGACACTTTTCGAGGTAATGCTTGCCCCCTTCAAACGCTGCCCACAATCCCTGTTGGTTCTACTTGGATGATTAGGGTCAAGTCTCAGGTGACCTGGCTGGGGAAGGACTTTCCCAGTGGTGGGAGGACAGAGAGCCTCCACTGAAGCTGCCTCACCACTTGACTGGCGTACACAGGGATCAGTAGAATGAACTTGGGAGTCAACTCAGACTGGGATGAGACGGGGGAGGGTGGCAGAGTATAAGACTGGATAAGAGTTTAGTCACATGGGGACATCCTCCCATGACTCAGGATTTCATATCCTTGTAAGGACACCTGGATCTCGTCCCTGCATGCTATTGGGGGACTCCTTAAAACTTGATGGAAATGGTGGCTTGCGATAATGAAGAGAAGATGCCGGAACTGTCCTGGAAGAGTATTTGAGGACAAAAGGCTCAGAAATGTGGGTCTTCTAGAATGGATTTATTACATGATACCAGAGACCTCACCAGCTGGCTATGGTCACCTGGTGGGTTCTGTGGACGTGCCGTTTAATAAAGCAATAGGAGGAATGCACCGCTGAGGGGCACCCATGTTGCAGGAAAGTTGCTTAGTGGCTGTCCTTTGTAGACTGAAGTTGATGGCAGGAGAAAGTACCATGAAACTGGGCTCCTTGGTGTTAGCAGAAGGAAGAGGGTCTGGAATAACAGAAAGCAGGTGGTGACATGCAGCTGTAAGAGGCAAGGTGAACATAATTGCGGTACCAGGTGGCAGGGCTCATGGCAACGAGAGGGCTCTGATCTGCAGGGCCTGCGGGCTGTACCTAGTCCATGGTACTCAAAACACTGCTACAATAAATACATATTATAATCAGACAAGTTATTAATTAAAAGGAGGAGACTATGTCAGTGTTAAACTTGAATCTTTTCAAATTTCTCTCTTCCCCTTTTCTTTCTCTTCTCCCCTTCTCTCTTACTTCCCTCACTTCTACAAATATTTATTAACTCTAATTTTGTGCAAGGCACTGTGTTTGGGAAAAAAAAGATAAAAATATCGCTACCTTTTATGGATTTCTGACTATAAGCAGGACCCTTAATATAAATGTTTTGTAATTCTCGTGTCGGCTGCACTCATAGGCATTGTTATCACCATTCCCCAGAGGATGAAACCAAAGCTCAGAAAGGCCACTTGCGCCAGAGCAGACGGCCGAGAGGCAGCACGGGCCAGGTGTCTCTGACCCAGAACCAAGCTCTCCCTCTGGGAGCACGATGCCTCTTCGGAGCGCCCCTTCCAAGTCACCCCTGCCTGGAGAAGTCTTTGAATTTGCTGATATCAGCCTCACCCTCGCTGCTGATGTGCGTGTTTGCGGTTTCTTCCGGACCTGGCTCAGTGAAGGGTTGTTTTATGGAGACCGAGATTTTTCTCTAGTTTCCTGTATACCCTCTAGCAAGACAATGCTTCGCTGTAGCTCAGATCAAAGCTTCCATCAGGGGAGGCTGAGGGTGAAAAGGAGCCGAGCCCCAAAGGGCGATTCAAACAGACCGCTGCGGAGATGAAGGCAGCGTGTTCGCGGCTCGTTTCCCGGGCAATGTGAACTCTGGGTGCAGGGCAATGACGCTTCAGTGCCTTTGAGGGGAGCTCTGGATAAAACCAACTCTCAGCGACTCATTGCCCTTGGAAATATGCTTATTTTTTGCAGTTAACAAAAGGTAAGGAGAAGGTGAATTTCCCAGATATTTCCTCACCATGAGAGCATTTTTGAATGAAGAACATAGATTCTCACATTTCATGCTACTTCTGGTTTATTAGCTCCATTGATTAAAATGGTAATTCTATTCCCCCTCTTTCATTGGTTAGGAAATGAATGAGACACTAGGAAAGTGTCAAATTCTGCTGCAGACCCAGCGAACTCCTCAAATTAGTTAGATTTTTAACTCAATAAAAACTTTTCTGAGATAACAAGTGAACTATACATCTAATTAAAAATAATGCAGCACTGGTAAAACAAATTGTATTTCATAAAGTTTTCGAAGAGGGACTGCTTGTCTTCTTCATTCAGGAGGTGTTTTCTAAAAATAATGTGCACCCTATCCTTCTTGGTTTTCTTTAAAACGTTAAATTATTAAGAAGTAACTTTTAAACCATTCTGTAGCAAATTCTGCAAATTTTATTTTCTGTTGACATTTTCTGCTAGTGAAGTGGTCTACTGGAATTTTGGTTCCTATTTACAAGATGGATCTTCTGGTATTTCTTTTACAGTGATCTTCCTTTATTTTAATGAGTGTGATTGTTTGCATTTGGCTGGTCGTGACCCTGGAGTACCGGAAGGGAGTGCTGAAGCCCTCGGAGGAGGTGGTGTCTGGTAAAGGAACAAGAAATAGGGAAAGGGTGAGAAAAAGAGGAGCGTGTGCAAAGCACTGTAACTGGTAGGCAAGGCAGAGACTCGTAACAAGTGTAGAGAGATTATTCTCTTCTCTGCTCCAGGTCCTCATTATTCGGAGGAACGTAAACGGTGCCTAAGCTTTTTAGCTTTATGTTTGACTCTAAGTTCCTCCAGCTGTGCCATTTCTTTAGCACATTGGGTAATGGAATTAAAACAAAAACAAAAACAAACAAACGAAAAAAAAGCTTCCCGATGCACAGAATCAATTGCATGCTTTGAAGTTGATTGTTAAAAAGTTGGGGCTTCTGAAAAATCATTCAAACCTTCAGTACAACCACTTCCCAAAAGCCAAAAAACCAGCCAAACCCCGAAAGGGGAAAAGAAAACCTCATTTCGCTTTAACAAAGAATATCAATATTACTAAAAGGAGAATGGTAACTTTTTTTTTTTTTTTGTGATGTTGGAAATAGGATTTCCAGAAAGGAATAAATATAAATATCCCCGAGTCACAAATAACATTATACAACTTGAAATCATTTGAAAGAGTACCTATTCACTTAGACAATAAAGGGTATAAGTGCATCGTAAGTAGTCTTTATCTTGAGGAAGTATACATGCAGAATTATGCACTGAAAATAGACATCTAATCCTGTTTGTTTGCAAGACCTTCCTATAGGAAACACATGAACAAATCATGCTTTCTTGGTTTCACTGTGTTGCTCGTGCATATTCCTGGGATGACTACAACACGGCGAGGTGTACCTTCAAAGGAAGGTGATCTAAGCCTCTAGGCTGCTTTAAACTTTCATCTTCCATTCCCCCCTTGGAATCTGCATATTGAAATGAAAACACTGGGAGGAACCAATGTTACTGAGTGGAGTTAAGACATCCAGCATTTTAAAATACAGGGTCCAGCAGAAGTAATGTCTGCTCCAGTGTGTTTGGTAGGGTAATAATATGGGTGTAATAATTTATAGCTTTAATTTGACAATTTCACCTAAAATGTGATATGGAGTGCTTGAGTGTGATACTGTTATGTTACAGAATTACACGCTTATGATTTTGTAATAAAAAGGGGCGTTATTTGTGCCAGACCCTGTACTGTGGAAATGTTTTTAAGAGGAAGATTTTGTTCAGCTTTTGGCTCCTGCTTGAGCAAGCCCCGAAGCTAATGCTCAAACATCTCCCCATTGAAACATAAGCACTAGTTAATGAGAAACAGAGTCCAGCTGAAATCGGCTGCAAATTTCAGCATTAACACAATCCAAGCCAACTTCCCGGACAAAGCCAAAAGGAACGGACGTAGCATTAGTTCGCTCGTGCTGATCTCTACATCGTAAGCTGCAGACGGGCGGAGGAACAGGAGCAAGTGGGCTCTGATCAGGGGTTTCTCCTCCTTAGCAATGAATTATTTCAAGGTGCTTCATTCAGTAGAAATGTTTTTATTCAGATGAAGGGAGGCTCTCAGATGTATTGCACTGGGATTTCATGTTACTGTTGCCAGAAAAAGACAGTGAATCCAACATTTAAAAAAATTACAGGTAAATGGATTCTTGGGGAGAGATTGAATATTGAAGCAAGTTTTCTTGCCCTATTCATTTCTTATGATGAAGATAAAATAGACCCTATTCTGTGGCCTGGGGAAGAGAGCGAATGCGTGGGTGTGCTGCGCTGTGGAGGACAGGCAGTCCCTGGCGTGAGAAACACTTTTTGGCAGCTTGCACCAGTGGTTATGAGCAAGAAATCAGGGATGCATTTGCAATGATGAAAATAATCTTTGGTAAGACTCTGTTTTTGGATTTGACTAAAAACCCTTCCAAGAATCCTAGCCACTTTGGGTAGCCAAGCTGCTCCCAGACATAAAAGCTGTCCCAGGTTAAACGCTTTTCAATTTAGAGGTATCTTGGACACACGTGGGCTTCTGAGCCTAGAGCAAGAAGGAAGACACCTGACTGAGATGCCCAAAGTCAAAGTAGTCAGCAGTGCAAAGGGCAGCCTACCAGCAGCAAGCAGAGGTGGTCCTTCACAGAGGTGGCGGTGCCATGAGGGCTGCGTGTGCACAGTGACAGCAGGTCCTCATTCTGCCATTTTCCGGTACAGAGGAAACAGTAATTCTCGTGTGCTTTATATCTTTGTTTGAAGGTAGGTATGATTTGCCTTCAGAACTTCTTTAGCAATGGTGGAACTCGAATTAGACGATAGGCTTCAGTATGTGTGTATAGATTTTTTTAAGGGTCCTTGAACACAAGATGGGGCGTGGGCAGGGTTCCCTGTGATGTTTAGTAAAAACATGTTGAATAAGTGAATACAACTCTGGTCTGTGCTTAGGACAATACACACAGAAATCTGTGGAATGCCCTGTTTAGAGGACCAGTTGTTTGCAGTCAGCCTTTATTCCGGCATTTAGAGCACTGTGCCTGGATGAAGCTTCACCAAAAGTTTTATACCTCAGAAATGTGTTTTATCGTCATTTTATAACTTCATGTGATATGAATCTTCCATATTTCTCTATGGAAAGTCATTCTAGGGGACATTTTTTCTCTTCCTTATAAAAACCAGAAAGACTTTCAGAGCAGAAGTATTCAATACTTCAGAGTTAGCAGAGCTTTCAAACCAGATGCTGCTTTTCTCTTTTGATTCCAAAATATGCCTTTTCCTTTTCTGCAGCTGGGCAGCACATGACAGGAAAAAGAATGGACTTCCGAAAGCCTTTTTATCCATCCAATGAATGTGAACAATTCAAACATTAGCCTAAGGAATGCCCAAAACGTAGCATCTGAGAGCCAAGTGAAGCTGATGGTTTCTTCCCCAGGCAGCTACATGTCTGGATGTAAAGACGGATGATACACTTGTTGTCTCATGGACCAGCATCGTTACATTTTAATTCGCACACAAATCACCCAAGGGGCTTTTGAAAATGCAGATTTGGATTCATTAGGTCTGGACTGGGCCTGAAGTACTGTAGTCCTAACTAGCTCTCAGGGAAATACTCATGCTGTTGGTTCCTGGGCCACCCTTTGAGGACCCAGGGGCTAGACAATTTTCCCCTTCTAACAGAGGCCTGGGGCAGGCAGTTTCCTTGAGTGGCTGCTGGAGACACCCTCAGATAAGGCAGAAATGAGAGCAGGAGGAAAGACTAATGACTTAAAAGTCAGAATATGGCACAAAATAAATTTCAAGGTTAATGAGTACATGAAATACCATTCCATACATTATGATAAGTAGACATAGAAAAGTCATGACCTAAGAAGCAGATTGCAAGAAAGCCGGCTGCGAGTAGGTTAGCCGCCCGTCCCTTGTCATATCATTTCCTCTATAGAGATTACGCAGCGAGAAGCATGGACTGTATCAGCTGGGATGAAATTCCGCTGAGGTGCACTCCAACAGCAATTACTGTTCAGTCAGAGCAAAAAACAGATTAAGCCAGGTGATAAGAAGAGTATAAAATTTATCGACCTCCTGGCCCATGGCTCCTCTAGGGAGGAACCAAATCCAATTCCTTAAAAAAATTGATTTAAAACATGGTAGGTGGTGATATTTTTGGGTGTGTATTTACAAAGCTGCCACAGATATATTGCCTTCCCATGAAAGAGTTTCTATTATTTCTCCAAAAAATTAACATAAACTCAAAAGACTGACTTGTGCAGGGTCCCTGGGAGGCTAAGTGGGCTATGATGGCTTCTAGTAGGATTCGGTTCTGGGCCTCGGGGACCTTCTCCTCAAATTGCCCCAGACATCATATCCTCTAAGACACTGATCAGAACCTGTTCATTAAAGATAACTGCATATACTGGAATGCTTGGAAGACATGGCTGAAAATGCACCAAAATTTCTTCAGCTAGAGAGTGTCATGAAGTTTGAGTCATTGGAGAACTCAGAACAAAATGAAATTACCAGAGTAGAACATGTTTAAAACACATGCACAAAATGACTCTGGATTGGGATATAATATTCCCTAAGGAGGAAAAAAATAGATTGTGACAAAGATTAATCATGCATCTTTTACTCTAATTTCCTGTATTGGAAGTTGAAAGCCAAGAACTGTGGCTGAACTTACATCCCACGACTTCAGAGATGAGCCAAACCCTCCTTGACTCATTCTGCCCTAAGCCAGAGAGCTCCGCAAGGAGCAGGGCCGAGCCCCTCCCGCCCGGATGCCTCTGTGTAGAGCTTGGTGCTTTCCTTTCCTTTCTGGTCTCTGTTGACCATGGAAGCACCACGAATTGTTGCTTTATCTCATATTTTTGTACTCCATTATGGCTGCTGTGCATTTTAAATGCAATCTTTCCATTTAGATATATTTCACTGAAGATGGTTAAGTGTCAGTCATACAAGGGACCGTCTTTCCAGATATTCCAAAATCATCCTTTGCAAGTTTTAAGTTATGTTCACCCCCAAGGAAACTTTCAAAATAATTTATTCACTCATGTTTCTCAGTAAGCTTCCCTTCATTGCCTGTTCGATGTTAACAGAGAAAGTGTGAGGGTGATGACCTGCATGCTGTTAAAGAGCCTCCCTACCCACCTCCAAAAAACCTCCCCAAAGAGCATTTCCAGGGTTTTGTCCATTTTTAATGAATCATGAGATAGAATTATCTAGGACTATTGCACAACTAACCCTGTTGGTTGCCTCTGCTTAGATACTGAGAATTATGAAACACCCTTCGCTATAATAGTCCCCCTTTCTTCCCGATGTCTCTAGGGACAAGGCAGAAATCAAGTCTCTGGGAAAATTGTCAGGTATGTGTTTTTGCCTTGTGTTTTGTTTTAGTTTTCTCTCCATTCTCCAAATGTTTCTTTTAAAAAAGTACCTAGCTTCCTTTTAAGAAACGCGGTTTCCCTGACCTTCTCTTTTTCTCTGTGTTCCTAAAGGTTCTTGAAGTGAAAATGGCTTGTTGAGTTTCTTGGTGTGTATTTGGGATGCCTACTCAGTGATTCTTAAGAGAATAGCTGGTGACCCGTGGTTTGTCTGTTGAGAGAGAGCGCACACTTTGCTTTGTGGCATCTAAACACAGGAATAGGTTTAAAACCAAAGGCATGCATGGTTAGATAATCATCTCCAGTAAGGAATCCAACATTCCTTTAGAGCAAAAACCTCAGTATCTCATCTCTGATCACTTTGGCCCCATGGAGGGGTTTGCCTCTATGAATGAGATACTGCCTCAATAAAGGCTGGCCTCAAGTCAAATATTTCTTGTTGAAGACTCTCCGCTTTGGGAGTTTACTGCTCACAAGAACTTAACACTCTAAATAATGACATTTTTTGGGGCTTCAAATTCTGGGTTTAACTTTTCGAATTTTCTCCTAAAATTGTGAGTGTGGTTGTGATTGCTCCTTTACTACTATTTAAGTTTTATTTCCTTATTGGTGATTCTGTGAAAATTGTGTATGGTTATACCCACTTCATCTGGCACTTTAAGGACCAGAATCTTCCAAACGGTTCTTTGCACATGATGATCAGACACATTGTTATTGAAGTCTCAGGATTAATATTCCCTTCTTGTTATAGGTACATGGCTTATTTTTTGATCTCTCAGTTTTGTGCTTCCTGGTTTAGGGTTGGTGTAGTTGCTGTAGTCATTCAGTAACTCTTTTTTGAGTATGATTTTTCTCTGCAGAAATTAGCCCATATTTCTTACTGTTGACATGGCTTAGACTTATGTCTTAGTATTTTGTGTTTCTAAAATAGCCCAAATAGTCCATTAATTCTACCAAACAACCAGCCATCTGATTGAAAAAACATCTGTGATATTAGTTATCTGAACCATTACATGGGGATTACGTTGCTGTATACTATGTAATTAAATTGGGATTATATTACATTGTATACAATGAACTCCACGCATATCACGTGTCAATTAAATTCTTTTCTCTAGGTTATTACTAGTTTGATGGACTATCATATTTATAGTGGCCTAAGTCCTGTGTTTGAAATGTGGCTGGGATCTAGAGGAAAAACAGTTGCTATTCCAGTAATATACCTACAAAAGTCAAACTTAGTATGTGTGATAATGATATAGAAAGGAGCTGATGGGCACTAGGTGGGAAGTAGAAAGGTTGAGATCTGTCCCAGCTCTTTCACAAAATGTCTTTTTTAACCCATCTAGGCTTAAGTTTCCTCACCTGTATGGTTTCCTCAGAAACTGTGGTTTCTGAGGCCTCTTCTAGCTCTGAAAAGTTAAGGCTCTACCCTCAAATGGAGATCCGTTATCCCTTCTTGACTTTGGAAAATGGTGTAGACCATTAAAGGACCTGTCTTCAGAGTTCTATGTCTCTTATCTTTAGTTTTAGGATATAACTGTATTCAATCTTAAGGCAGAAAACACTTTTTTGTGTGTGAAATGAACTAGTACTAGTACCTCTTGCCATGAAACAGGATTGAGTGATTCATTTGGTGTCATGAAATGAACTCATTTTGCGTGCTCCGTCCTTCGTTATTTTATTCAATAATTAGCTCCTAAGATCTCTAGGAGCCTGTGCTCCACACTAACAGACTCTCCAGGCTCTGGCTCCGGGAAGGAGTGTGATCTTCCCACTGTGTCCGCCCGCTAGGGGAACGGCCCGGGGAGCCACGTGCCTGTCAAATGTACACATCTGGATGATTCTCACTGGCCGAGCAAAGGAGCTGCTCTCAATCTTTCACCCGTATCAGTGAAAAGTGAGGAGTGGCCCGCTAACAAGATGTAACTATGCAATGATGTAACAAAACTGGCTAACAGTACTTCATTTATTACAGGACTAAATGCTCATTATTGTTTGTAAAGGGTGAATTCATAGCCTCTGCAGAGTTATAGTTTATACATGGTTGATTTCCATTTACAAAGGCAGAAAATCCTTGTTTTCTTGTCAAGCTTTGACTTACAAAATTCCCATTTTCTTTTACGTTGGTGTGTGTGTGTACATGTATATGTCCGTGTATTTAAGAGACTGTTTAGCAATTAGATGGGGGAGAAGGGAAATAGAATTTGAAAAGTGAAAGAAGGAAAAACACATTCAGAAATTCTAAAAACAAACAAAATCCAAAACACTGAGGAGGTCACGGAAAGTCTTAACAGAATAGACTCACACCATAAACTTCTGTTTTTATCTACTTCCTCTGGGAGCAGAAGGGACGAGAAAGACTGGATTTTTCTAACAGAAGGAGTGTGAATCTGGAAATTCTTAAACTAAAATTGCTGTAATTTCATGCGACAGGGAGGCATTTTGCTTATGCAACTGAAATAAAAAATAACGTGCCTACCTGGGTGTTTCTAGGATAACTGTAAGCAAATGAGACTAATTAGAAGTCTTGGTAGTCTGTAATTAGAAGCTAGGAAGTAACTCACTCTGTGATAAAATATCCCTGGATATTTGGAAGAGTCATATAGAAAGGACACAAAACCTTCTTGGGGGCTTTTACTCCTCCCAGGCCAAAGTCCCTGTTCTATGGAGCACGTCATTTTGAAAATGGGATAAATGCATCCAAAGCTTGGTACTCACAGATCTAGCCCCTAAATACACATTTGGGACAATGACTATGGGAAGTAGGGAGGGGCAATATTTCAGTACCAGTCGTACTTGGAAAATGTCATTTACTGGTAAATAGAATGGGAGCTTACATTGGGCAAGCTGAGAAAGTACAGTAGCACCTCCTTACCGGTGGGGGGTAAGTTCTGGGGGCCCTAGTGGATGCCTGAAGCCAAATCCTATATATATTATGTTCTTTTTTCCTGTACATACATACCTTTGCACTTAAAGGAAGCACTTTACAGCAACTCTTCGACATGTCCAAATGGCCAATATCACTACGTTTGCCCTTTGTGGCCATTATTAAATAAAATTCGGATTATTCGAACACAAGCATGGCAATATCATGAGAGTCGATCTGATAACTGAGAGGGCTCTTGAGTGACCCATGGGCAGGCAGCACACACAGTGTGGGTAGGCTGGACAGACAAAAGGATGACTCATACTGAGAATGAGATGGAGTGGATGGTGTGGAATTTCATCACAATACTCAGAATAGCACAAAATTTTAAACTTATGAATTGTTTGTTTCTGGAACTTCCATTTAATATTTTCAGACCACAGTTGACCCCAGGTAACTGAAAGGGAAACCACCGATAAGGGGGTAGGGAGGTTACCTGTACTTTCAGTTGAAGCAAGAGGAAAAATTGAGGCACTTTGCTTAGCTTTGGGGGACTTTTAAATACTTACTTTTTCATGCACCATGGCCGGGCCCTTCATTTAGATCAGGTTATTACCGGGCATGGGAGAGAGTGCGAAGTCAAGGGAGGGAAGGGGGTTGCAATGGGGAGGGGAAGGAGAGAAAGTTCATTTTGCTGAATGAAGACTATTTTAAAAGATAAGTGTGCCATATTCTTCCCCCAGTCAATTTGATTGAAAAGCAAAAATACAACTTTATTAAACACAGTTCATTCCTAATTTGCCATGACAATATGTAATACAGAAAAAATAAGGCTACTTATCAATGCAAGCATTTGTAGGGTGAATCTTTGGCAAAAATGTAACCTGCAACAATTCAGATAACACTTTCATTCAACTGGGTTCAAAAACCAAGGCTCTGAAGTTTCCAAAAATTTTAACATTTTCTTATACCTTCTCATAGTCTGGCATTCAGAGGTACAAGTTGGTTCTAATAGCTTTGGTAGAAACAGGCTGAAAATAGAAATGAATATAAAATACTTTAGGCTAATTTGGTATAGATTTGTAAGGTGTGAGTAAATGGTAAATTAGTAAATTTCTTAAAATAATACATATGAATGTAAGACACATAGGTAGAATAGCAGTGGCAGAAAAAGAAGTTAGTATTGTTTTCCCATGTTTTATAAAAGACATCAAGTAAGGCCACCAGCCCAGGAACCTAGTGCCTCTTCTAGTTTCCTGTGGTGATTTCCCAACAGCTTCATGTTCATGGGAGGGGTAGATGCAAGACAAGCTTTGACTTCGTTTCCAACGTGTCAGCAGTGGTGCTGGCTGCAACCCGGCTCAGCGTTCTTGCAGAGTGTGCAACGTGGATGCTTCTGGCTGGTAGGGAGGACAAGGCAGTCAGTCGGCTGGCTAGCGGGCTGTGGTTGGGGGTGCTCACAGGGCGGAGAAGGAGCCTCTGTGTGAAGGGACTTCCTCTCTGTGTGGTCGTGCCCTCCTTATTGGCTTGAACTCGGTCGCGGAAGCTGGCTGCCACTCTCGCCTGTAGATAGGGTGGAGGTGGGTCTCAAGCCACCTCAGATAATTGAACAGCAGCCATGACACTCGGAGCAGTGTTTCTTCTTTTTCTTGGGGTGGAAAATGGTGAAGATTGCTTCATCAAACACCGCTTTGAGGCCTTTCTGAGTCAGGGCCGAGCATTCCAAGTAGCACTGTGCTCCAATCTTCAACACAAAACAGAGAGAGGCATGAGAAGAAAGATGGAGAGAAAAGCGCAAAGGTCTCAGCCCTCTGCTCAGCCAAGCGCCGCGGCGGCTTGTTCCGCAGACAGCCTTGGGGGTCGGTTCAGATCAGGCTTTTATCCTCTTGCATTTCGTTTGCCTCTGCTAGCCTGATTTTTTTGTATTTTTATGTATTTTTTACTTTCTGTCATTAACAATAGATGGTTCTGGATCACTTTTGGTAAGCAATAAATTCTGAAAGTGATCCATAATGATGGTTTCCTACTATTAGAGTATAAACATGTAAAGATTAATAGAGGATTCAAAAAGGAGTGATATAGTTTCAACATATTTTGTGAACAACAGGGCTGCGTGATGTTGGTTTTAGCATCCTCTCGTTTGTACTTAGAATGTGTAATTTGGTCCAAGTGAACTGTATCTATCTCTTCCTGCACATAGTGAGGCAATGTGTTAACCTGGTTGATAAACATACAGAAAGAGAGTGGGCGATACAGTTTTACAGGTTGTTCTTGAATAAAATACACTTGTGATAGGTAATTCTCAGCAAGATAATATCCAACTGATGTTATTATTTGGTTTTAAGATACCTGAAAAGGCATATTTTAAAGCAGGTAATGAAACCCAAAGCATGTAAAAATAAAATTAGTAAAATGCATTTATCGACAGAGACGCCCTTCTTGTCAGAAGATAGTCTATGCATATTTAAATGATAAAATATTTTATGTTTGCTTAAGGCTTTATTTCAAAGCTTTTAATGCATTTCATATTATGGTATATTTGATAATTATCCCTATAAGAAATAAGAGAGATTCAGGCCAGAACTACAGATTCTCATTAGAAGAATGGTAGGGCAAAGCAGACCATGTTTCACTGTCAGCTTCATAAGATAATTCATGGGAGGGAGACCCGCTCAGTGTGAGCCAGCAGTTTGATGTGGGCCATTCAATATTAAGGACATATGGAGAAATGCTTCTATTATATATTCCATATTATAAGAATAACTTTGAAGAATTGAAGCAGATTTAGAAGAAAGTGGCTGGATGGTAAGCTCCTAGAAACCACAGCAGAGAAAGGACTAAATCAGGGTAGCAAAACCACATGCCAGTAGATTATGCAAATGAGTAAAGAAGGGCTGGTGCCAGGTAATAGGGAGGGGTGGGGACTGCGGTGTGCTGTGAGCGCAAACCACCTCTAGGGCTGGCAGTCTTACTCAGCTTTAGATAATTGTCACCAGGCAGGAATGTTGGTTCACTGTCGCCCAGCTTTGCATTTTTCAAGAGTTGTTGGACATTTGGATTTTTAGTTAATATTGCCCAATTTTAAAATGCTCTGTGGACCAAGCAAAATACTGAGGTGCGGTAGCTTTGGCAGCAGCCAGCAGTTTATAGTGTGTAGACTAAAGAAATTTGCGGTTTGGCTTAGAATAGAGTGGGAACAGCCCCAGAAGGTAACATGAATTGTTTAAAGACATTCAAATAGAAAGTGAAAGAACTAGGCCCAGAACCTGGTCTCTTTCCTGTGTGTTCTTTGCCTTGTTCTATGACAGTAACTATGACCCCTAATCAATTAGTTTCTCTGCAAGAAGCTGGCCAAGTAGACAATTAATGAGATGTTGTCCACTCATTTGAAAGCCCACAGATATAAAAACTAAGCATGAAATAAAATTGTTCTGTTTGGGTCCAGATAATTAAGCACTTTGTGTGTGTGTGTATGTCTGTAAAGAATAGTTACTGTATCAGCCAAAGGCAAATACCCAAAGAAAATGTACCGGATCTTGAAGATCTATTTTATGGCTTTCATTTTGACCATGGTTTGAACTTTGAATTAAAACATTCTTTTTTAAAATAATGAAAAACAGTTGGTTGCCAGAGAGGGATAAAAGGTGGAAAAATTTTCCTAAGTGTGTCATGAAATGTCATTTGTTCCATGTTGGGATTGTGCCCAATGCTTGATATGAACACATGTGAAAAGCACATTGCCCTAGTGAGTGTGTCAACTGAATGACTGCTTGTGGTGTGCTAGCTCTTGTCAGTGATCTGCAAAAAATACCCAGAAAGTGCTGTGGGGCCATTCTATCCAGGATACCTCCCCACTAATGATCACAAGCTTCAGTGGATTCTGGAAATTACAGAAGAGCTGGGCTGAGCTCTGCTCATCTGTGGGGTTCCAGGCTGCCTGGTCCCATAGGATGGGCCAGTGTCCCCCCATGGTAGTGCTGACAGTGTGTCACAAGTTGCCTTTTGACGGTGGAGGAGGAGGCCTAACTTGTCTTTCCCAATTCAGACATTTCTGAAGACCGTGAAATAGTAGATCAAGGAACTACTGTGTAACGGGGTTAGTATAACATTATTTTGTACTCATAGTTCCAGGAAAAGTAGCAGTCAGATTATGGGCGTGATTGGGGAAACGTGGGTGAGAAACAGAACCCGGCTGTAAGGTGAGTATTGTTAACCACACATCAAGGGCTCTGAGGGTTAGCGAGAAGAGCTCATCCTGGTGCAGGGAAAAGGCACAGCCATATTGCAGGGATTGCTCAAAGCAAACAAACCCCCCAAAGATGCCCCCCACAAAAGCACCCCATTTATACCCACAAAGATGTAAATGGAACTCTGTCTCAAGGAAATACTGCTTTTGTTATGGCAGAGACTTCCTCTGCTCCTTGGAGCAAAGTGACCTACACAGCGAAATACTTAGAACCGATCTGTGGGGGCTCAGGGTTTGCAGGCCCTTCTTTAGATACACATGTCAGCAATCTGGAACAGGCTTCACCAAAATGATTTCTTTCCAAAAACAAACAAACAAACAAACAAACAAACAAACAAACAAAAAAAGAGGTTGAGGAATGTAAACTGAGAAAACACTTTTCTAGTAACTTTCTAATAACTAAAATTTTGAAATTAGTGTGGGAACCATATAGCTTTGTGAGTCCTGTGCAAAGAGTAAAATGATGTTTTTCCTTTTTCCAGTTTTGTTGGGAAAGAATTGATACACGTCACTGTATGAGTTTAAGGCGCACAGCATGATGGTTTGACTTAGATATACTATGAAGGGGTATTAGCAATGTGCTGTTACTGTTTGCCTGTTTTCCTGCTTATAAAATTGTTTATAATAGCAAATTGGTAAGATATAAAAAACAAGTCTTACTTTTCCCTAATCCTAGTATTTTACAAGGTTATCTTAATGTATACATTGTTGTACCCTTCTATTTTCATAGAAAGCTATATAAAATGATTCGCCCTTTTCTTAAAAAAAACTTATTGTCCCAAAGTTGGGAAATTTATCAGAGGTGTACAGAACATACAAGTATCTGACAAGAAGAAACAAACAAACAAACAAACACACGAACCCACAATGACTAATTAAGTGGAAGAAAACCTAGTACTTCTTCCAGGTTTTCCTTGCAGAGGTGGGACAGACTACAGAATAAGATAGTGTATAACTGGAAGGAACAGAGGCAAAGGGATTTTTCCAGCTGTAGACATGTCTGAGAGGGGGCACAGACTCAATAACAACTATAGTTTGCTAAGCTAGACCTCGTGTTAAATTAGCTGATTTAATCATCCATGAGAACCCCATGAAGTAAGTATATCACCATCCTGCTTTGCAGTTCAGAAAACTGATGCCCAGTGAGGTTAGGTAACCTCCCACAGGCCACGCGACTAGGAAGATGACGAAGATTTGAATTTCTCCATCTCCAGAGCCAGAGCCTTAACAACTCTGTTGGGATGCCTTTTGCAAATGTAAAAAAAATGTGGCTGAAAGAGCCAAAGGGATGAACAAATGGAGAAGGAAAGGGAAAGTAAGACATACCCTAGAAACGGAGAGGAGAGACGAGGTTAATGGAATAAACCGAGGAAGTTGGGCTCTAAAGAAATGGCTAACAACAGGGAAGATCTTATTTAAGAATTAAAAAAGATACACAGAGAGGGCAACTTGAGAGTCAAGAAAAGGAAAAAGAGTCAAAAGGTTTGTGTGGGAAGATCCATCTCCACAAAGCAGCATTCTGATCAAACTGCTGAAAGGGGAAAAGCAGCTCTAAGCTGGATAGAGCTGCTGTTGATTTTTGCAAGACTGTAGAGAAGAGATAGCAAGGGCGGATAACGGGAGTGCCTTGCTGGAGTGCGGGTAATACGAAGTGGTGGGCATTGTGGCAAGCTGAAGGTTACACGTCCTATCTAAAAGATGGCTTAACAGTTGTAGTTGATCTGGAAAGGCTGGCTAGTTTTGTCAGACCTGTTGTTTTAGAAGCCAGAAATGTGTATATTTATGTAAAGTTTCCAAAGTGTTCTGTGCTGGCTACTAACTCACATTAAAAATACCTTGCACCTATCGTTCCCTCCTCACTGGTACTTTGCACACATGTGTTGTGTTTATTCAGTTGGCATGCTTTTGTTTGTCTCTCTCCTTTTCTAGCCCGAGGGCCTTTTGACGGCAGGGACTCTCTCTCCCTCATCTCTGTAAATGCAGATTTCAGGGATGAAGTGACATGTTTCAATGACGACAGGAGAAAGAGGAAATGAGTGGCATATAAAACAAGCCAGGAGGAGAGTATTTAAAGACTGCAGTTGATGAACATAGTTGAACATTGATTACAGGATCCTTGCAGCAATTTTGCGGCTTTAAATTCCACCAGTAACTGTTATAAGTCCAGCAAGAAACAGGTGCTGAAACCAAGAGTGAGAACACCAATAAGGCACAAGGTGAAGCAGGCGGCAGGAGAGGGCCAAAGGGGGCCAGAGGCTGAAAAAAGAAAGACGGTAAAATGTTTTTTATCAAGAAATACCTTAGAAAGACTGAACTTAGAAAAATCCTGTTTCGCTTGTAACAGATCAAACTGAAAAGAGAGCACACAAAGAATCATAACCTTAGAGCTGATGCGTGGCGAAGCTCCTGGCGCTTGTTGGGTCTTCAGTCAATCATTGTCGAATGAGTCTAGCAACAGGGGCATGCCAAATGAGCAACAAAGGGGAAAAGTAGGCTGAAGATGAACAAACACAATGATGCAAAAAGAGGGGGGATCGAACGAGTACAGGGATAACAATGAATATTTATTATGAATTGATACAAAGTATCTATGTAAATGTGCTTGATTTTGGAGTGTAAAGAACTTTAAATATATATGATATAAAGCTGTCCTGTAAAAATAAAATGCCATTTGACCGCAAAAAGAGACGACAGATGAAAAATGCTTTGGAAATTGAGAAGTACTGAACAAAAGGATTTGGATAGGAAAAATCTGAATTTGTAAAGCATTTAAGTTATGGGGAGAATATGCACATTAAATATGGGGCTTCAGCATGTGAAAAAGAAGCCCCAAACCTAAGGGTTTCCCTTCAGATTATAATAGAAGGGGGCAGATGAATGGGTGGTTAAAGCTCACTTCCATATCTCAACTCTCCCACCTTCTAGTGGTGTGACTTTAACTATACCGAGTCTCAGTTTTCTCTAGGAAAGTGGGGATAATAATATGCACACCTCAGGGGGTTGCTGTGAGGACTAATTAAGACAAGACATGTAAAGCACTTGGTACCAAGCCTAGCGCTGCAAACACTCCATAAATGCCAAGTGTTATTATAAACTGCTTGACAGGAAAGTCAGGGAGCAGAGAAACTTAAAGCATCTCTATAATTACACGAATTGTGATAAAACAAGTTAAACTCTTGCTTGGTTTTCTTTTAAATTGGGTTTTGTAAGCTCAACGCGATTCTCTCTGTATCTGAGAGCAGTTGCTAGGAGAAACTGGCAAAAGGCAATAAAGTGGTGAACTCAGCCATTGTTCCTAAAATAAGTATGAAATGAGATGGGAGGCTTTGGTACGACTTCTTTTCAGAGGGGAAAAACCACTTCCCAAATGAGAAGTCAGGCTAGGGCTCTGATGGTGGCGGGAGATAGGCCAAACACAAGAGATGCGGAAACCACACGCCTGCAAAACGCTGGCGCTCAGCCTCCAGGGTCTCCTTGTTGTGAAAAACGTATAGCTGGGGATCACATGCAATTATTTGTGGAGCTATATCTTTATGCACCTTAGTTAGATAATTTAAACTGGATATTTGAGGAAAAGATAGAAGAAACTATAGAGGTGTACCCATTTTACAGGAGGAAAAATAAAATGGCTGGAGGAGACCGTTTACGCAATCATCAGGTGCACAGGCATGATGTCCACACAGCTGGAATAGAATCGTTTATGTGATTATCAGCTATGTGACTCAAACATGCTTATCTTTCAAAGACTCTGTTTCCTCATCTGTAAGATGAGACAAACACCATCTGCTCAAGAGAGTTATATCATGAGGTCGAAATGAGACAGAGCTTGTAAAGTGAATAGTATCCTAAGAACTCCATGAAAGGCCCATACTGCTAGTGCCAACATTACTATTCACAGAAGCAGGACGCATTCAGTTTCTTAAGTCTTTGTAGGATGTTTTCATGTGCCACGCCCATAAAAACATAATTTTATTGAACTGATTTCTATTCAAGTGTATTGTACTTGGCTTTGGTACCTATAAGGAAGTTTTAGTAAGGGGAATGCATACGCTTTTGTTAATGAAGCATTTGTAGTTAATTTTTATTTATTGATTGATTTTAGGGAGAGAGAGGAAGGGAGAGAGGAGGGCAGAGAGAAATATTTATTTGTTGTTCCACTTATTGATGCATTCATTGATTGCTTCTTGTATGTGCCCTGACCAAGGATAGAACTGCAACCTCGGCGTAGTGGGACAATGCTCTGACCAACAAACTACCTGGCCAGGGCCTTAATTTATTCTTGATCAGTTTAAAATGGCGACTCCTTACTCCTCTTGGGGCATGCATTTTGCAGGGTTATGAAAAATGATGTATAATCCTTCTCCTGCATAAAGTACCTCATCCCCTTTGTTCATTTTTTGTGTCTGCTTTTTCACACATTTTGGTGGTAATCGGGAGACAAAGATTTGGTGTCTGGTAAAGACTTTCTAAAGTATTTCCACCGTCCCCTCCTGTCCCACCCCGCCTTCCCCCATCCCCTCCCCCGGGCCAAATCTCTATTCATGTGACGATCTCAAGAATGAGAAAGGTCTGTTGAAAACAACTCCAGCTGTGAGCAAGTTGCTAATATCTGTAGCTTGGATTCTCTAACTAGTTACCTTTTGGTCTATGTTACTCTTCTAGATGCTGTTTGTGACATAAGCCAGCCTCTCTAAGTGGCCACGCATTATGTGGTGAGAAATACTGCACAAATAGAACCCTGCCAGGTGCTTTACCTAAGTTTCTCCCAGGAAAACCACAAAGTGCCTTTTATGGGGTCGTTTAAATGAGTTACACCGATAATAAGCAGGGAGATTTACAAATACATATCTAATGACTCTGTTTATTCATAATAAATACGGCAAGTGGATATTCTAGGGTTGCTAAATAAAATGCTAAGTGCCTCAGCTGTTTGAGATTCACCAAGTTTCTTTCTTAATGAGAAACAGATAATGCTGGCTGACAAGAACGTGAACCAAATGGTCCCTTCCGGCTTGATTACAACGGAGGGAGAATACGAGGAAGAGAGAAGATTCTGAACACAATGCACTTCAAAAGCAAAAGCCTACGGAGCTCACGCATTCCAAGGTTTACACCAAACTCTTCTCAGCATACATTTAAAATTAAATTCACATCTGACCGTACCGCTTTTGCAAGCTTCACACCGTGCTCGTAAGTGAGAGGTTTCTCTTTCATATACAGCAAACGGGCCAAGGTTTTGGGGTCATCACGGAGATCAATCTGGCAAAAAACACACACATGATAAACTCATTCTTTTCAGGCATGATCAGGTATTTTAAATTGTGACAGAATAGAGATTTCCCTCCCCACCCTTGACATGTATGAAGTTGCCAAATTTTCTTTAAGGAAGCACATGTGCAGGCTCTAAGAATTCAAGTGGCTTCTTTGTAAATGTATACGTCAGGCTTTTCTTGTCCTTTCCCCTTCAAAGCAGTTACCCTGAAAGCTGAGGACTTTCTCCAATGATTCTGTGTCACAGATGTTTTTGGAATTTCCTATTTATTTCTCTAGAGCATTCTTATCGAGCATACAAGATCAGTCTTACTCCTTTACAGTGATGCCCATTTGATCCCAAATTATATTACTCATTTTTAATAGTTTATTTCCTGGTAAAACAAATATATTTTGGCTTTTCTAAACCAGACCTGTACCCTCAAAGGGATGAAGACTTGCCACCTGCAAGGATGTTCTAACAAATGTGCCTCTGGAGGCACGTCCTGAAGAGGAGATTCCGAAGGGTTTGCTCAAAGAATATGCGTTAATCTTTTCAAAGGTAGAACTACTCTGAAAATAGCATGTTTGTTTGGATTAGGGTTTATCATTTAATTAAATGTTTTAGTTGCTTTAAAATCTCACTGTGTCTGAGAACCCATGCTTACATGGATGGGTGTGCATGTGGGTACATGCAGGTTTGTACTTTAAAGAAAAACCAGTATATTCATATATTAGGGTCCCATTTATAAGCACATTGTGCAGCTTTATTAATCTGTGTAGTTTTTGGCTTTTGGCTTTAATTGTCCAGCTTAGTGCTCGAATCATGTAGAGATGCCCGCATGTCCCATCACAGGTTTTGGCAGCAGGATATGCGGGCTGCATCCATACGGTCAAACGTTATTACCTGGAATCAAGGCAAAGGGACTTCATTTAAACAAACAAATAAGTAAGTTTCAGAGCAGAATCATCAACTGCATTATTATTTATAAATGTGTCAATTTATATGCCCATATATTCTTTAGGAATTATTTTTCTTTCTTTTATGTTTTAAAAAACAATTATGTTTGTCAAGCAGAATATACAATAAAAAACAGAAAGCAGCAGCCTACGAAACAGACAACAAGGAAACAGACAAAGCCCTTCGGTGTTTTTCATTTCCGCGTCTTTGGGATTGTAACTTAGGTTTAACAGAGCAGAGAGCAAAGTCTATTGAAAACTGTACAAATATACAAAGTTGGAACAATATTTAACAGCTTTGTGAAACTGCTGTTCAAAATTCAAACAATGGAGCTTCATTAGCTTTCAAAACACTTTTAAAAGCTTTTACAGTTGCAGTTTGTTTATCTGGTATATCTGTTTTCACTTTTGTTCTAAGATCTGGAAGACCAAGGGGCTTAAAGGGAATGGAGAAGAGTGGATTTCTGAATTCCTTCTCCGAGAAATTACTAAGGAGTTCCTGTCATAACGTGACCATCCTGACTGCTGGGGTCATTTCGGAATTTGCACCTATTTTGTGGCTTTCAAACAATCACGGATTTTAGATATAAAAGATATTAGGCGATAAGTGTAACTGACATCCCCACCTCATTCCTCTGGCTCAGGGCCGCAGAAGGATGCCTATTGCAAATATTACTTTGCTATTTAAAAATAAAAAGCCAAGAGATTAGTTTTTTAAAGGTCACATCAAAACTTCCTGCTTCACATTAAATAGCTCTATTGTCTTTTCGACTTTGGCTAAATAGTCACGCAGATCTTAAGAACAGGCTGTTCATGGGATCGGTACCTCTGAGGTCATCTTCTATAGTGTTTGGTAGACTAGGGTGTTTAGGAGATACCTAAAGTGTCTTCCTGTTTTGCCACCCATCCACTCTGCCCACCCCCGCCCTGCCATCACCCGCCTTTTATCTAACCTGGGTCCCTATGAGGACGTAAGGCACGTGAGGCATGCAGTCCTTCAGTTCCGGGACCCATTCCTCCTGGACATTGTGGTAAGAGGCAGGATTGACGACGGAGAAGCAGATCAAAAACACATCAGTGTTGGGGTAGGACAGAGGCCTCAGCTGGTTGTAGTCCTCCTGTGGGAAAAGCAAAGAGCTTGTGAAGGTGGGTGCCATGTGGTTCAGGGAGCGACACAGGCACCACTGCTCTGTGACCTGCTCCTTTCCCTGCCTTGGAATTGGCTGCTTCCTCATATTACAGGAAATAAAAGAGCCATCAGTTAGAAAAACACCTTTGTGTTGTGTATGGAGATTATAAATTGCTCTCTTTTAAGGTGAACTTCATTTTTTTCTTTTTCTTCCTCAAGATGAACTTCAAAAAATATATTTTTAACAGCTTTAGTGAGATAATTTACATACCTTGAAGTTCACCCATGTAATGTGTATAATTAATTCAATAAGGATTATTGCAATTCTACTGTCATGTCGGAACTGTGTTATATTGAATATGGATTTAAATTAGGGGGCCATTGACCAAGGCATGGAAATTCTCTCCTTATACAATTTTTAAAAATTGCATTCAAATTTACTATAGAAAAGCTAACTAAAATGCAAAACGAGAGTTGTTGCCAGATCAGACACCACAATAGTCAAGGAAATATATCGTATGTGGGCTTACAGCTCAGAATTTGGGATTTGTTTCTAAGTCTACCTAAAGGCCAGAGGGTGGCCTAATAAATAAAATGTCAGCTTAAGCTTAATTCTTTTCTCCCCAAAGAGCTTTCAGACCAGAATATGCGCTGACTGAAGAGCTCCCAGCTCCCAAGGCGTTTATGTAGCTGCTGTGTTAGTAGACGGTGATAAAAACAAAGTGAACAGTGGATCATCTCAACTTGGGGGAAATATCAGCAAGTACCCTGCAGTGTTTGTAAAATGTATTAGGAAGTTCCAAGGTAAAATCTGCTATTTCAGTAGAAGATTTTATGTATTTTCATAGAATTTAGTAACATATAAGTGAAAAATAATTTAACATTATGTGTATATACTTTTACTGTACATGTATATGTACTGTGCATACCTACATGTCCTCCCACATCACGACAGACATACGTGTTCATACACACCACACATACTTTATGTATAAATCCTACATACACATACATGCATGAGTACATAGGCACAGCCAAATGGTTATGTTTACACTTATCACGCTCATTTGCGCATAGACATGGGCAACATGTGAATTCGTTTATTAGGGTCCCGACTACTGTTCCTAATATTTAAAATAATTTAAAGTTCATATATGCTTATTGCAAAAATTGGAACGTTCCAATAGTACATGGAGTAGAAGTGAAACTTTGTTCTCATTTCCTATGTGATCTCTAATAGTATTTCCTCTCTTTCCAGACGAAGTGACTTAGTATTCTTTCAAGTGTCAGGTGTACAGCACAGTGGGTAGGTAATCACATACTTTACCTACCCCCATGATATTTCAAGTACCCACCAGGCCCCGTACATAGTTATTACAATATTATTGACTGTATTCCCTACGCTGTACTTTGCATCCCCGTGACTATTTTGTGACTATCAATTGGTACTTCATCCCTCACCCTTTTCACCCAATCCCCCAACCCCCTTCCGCTCTGGCAACCAACAGTCTGTATCTATGAGTCTGTTTCTATTTTGTTTGTTAATTTTGCTCTTTAGATCCCACAGATAAGTGAAATCATATGGTATTTGTTTTTTCTTGTCTGACATTTCATTTAGCCTAATACCCTCTAGGTCCACCATGCTGTTGCGAATGGTAAGATTTCATTCTTTTTTATGACTGAATATATATGCCATTGTATGTGTGTACCACAGCTTTTTTATTGTCTATTGATGGGCCAAGTATTTTATATTTATTTAGATAGTGATATAATATACACCTCAGATTTAAAAAGATAAATTGATTATATAATTTATATTGTTTTGCCACTTGTTTTTAAAATTTAATATGTCATGATATTTAAAAATAGCAATATCACCATCTTTCTGTTGACTCTATTAATGTCTTTTTAAAAAGGGGATACACCCATACAGGGTGGAGCAAAAGTTGGCTTACAGTTGAACGGAAAATGTTACAGTAATCGATGAATAATAATACCAGAATAAACTCTGTTTCGCATACTCACAGCGTTAAACCTTCTGTTGTCCCACCCTGTACCTGCACACATGTGACGGGAAGGAAGTTCCTCAGATTGTTGGGGATGGTCAAGTTCGGTAGGCATGCATGTATCAATTGTTTAGCCATTCCAGGAACCCCGCACCCAGGGGCTCAGTGCGCATGCCTGCCGCTATTCCTGCCGCTAGTGCTATTAAAGCCTGCGCAGAGGTTTTTAGCCACCTAAACAAAATGCAGTGCAAGATGGCAAGGATGCTGAAAAACCCTAAAATCCTAAAAATAAACCAAAAGAATTAAAAAAAATCAGTTATTGTGGATCACGTACCATATTTCTATTAAAGCAAATAAGTGGAGTTGACTTCATTGCTGAATAAGCATCGGTCCTACTGGGCAATTGCATCTCAGCCAAGCTGTGCCCATGCCTGTGTGTGTGTGTTTCTGTGTAGTGGTGGCAGCAGCGGGTGGGGGAAGGGGATGGTTTGTATGTTGTTACCAGCCTCTCCTCTTCACACAGTTAGCCCTGAAAACTAAACCTTGTCTCCCATGGTCTCTTAGCCTCTCTGCTTTCTCTCTGGGATTTTCTCTGAGTAGCCATGAGACCCCCACACTAAGAACTCCTTCCCAGGCCATAACCTACAATTGCTTATGACAACACCTCCCCTTTGCCACGTATTTTTCCCATCTGGAACGTCATACAAGCCCCACTTATACTCTGTCCACAGCAAATATTCCATAAATACTATTGACTGATTAGATGACACTGGGTCTTCAGTGACCTGCAACGGAATACATGGCTCTTCTATAGGCCATTTACTGTGGTAGAACCACCTGCAGAGTTTGAGAACATCTTGATACCCTAGTTAGCCATCTACTTGCCTTTACCCACCTTCTTACCCTGAGATCAAGTAAATCAGAATTTCTAGAGAGTGGGCTTGCATAGCTGGGCATTCTCACTTCATTGGCCTGGAGTTGAGAACAGCTGATTTACATCATCGTCATCATCACCTTCACCATCAGCCAAAGATATATCGAGGGTTTATTCCTAAGGACCAGGCATGTTTCAAGCACTTACATGCATTATCCTGTTGAATCCTCACCACTGGAAAGATGGTACCATCAATATCCACATTTCGTAGAAGAGGAAGTTAAGCTTAACAGAAGTTTGGTAATGGATAAATGTCACAGAACTATTAAATATCAGGATGAGGTAATTAGCCTGAATTCAACTCTAGTTCTTAATTGTGATCGCACTATTTGCTTCAGAATTTAAAGAGTCAGGGTAAGCATTTTCTTGAAAATTCAGTTATTCAGGATTCTTAATATAGGCTCATGCTTTACCCAGGGATCTAAGAAATTTATAGGCGCTGGGGGTATAGTACCTATTTTGTAGCCTGCATCTGTTAGAAAACACCACCAGATGGCAGCAGACACTGTATATTTAAAATCTCAAAGCCAAAACATAAAACACAAAATGGGAGAAATGTCACAGCTAGATGATGTACTCAATAGCAGCATATAACTGGTAGTGTGAAAGGATCATGTTTATTTGACTTTTTCCCCAGAAGCTGTCGAAGGAGTCCCTCCAGCTGAGTGACTTCTGAGTGGGTCCGTCCTTGGGTCTATCCTGCTCTGCTTTCTGATCTCTCTTCTGTGGAAACCTCAGTCTTGCTGTGTTATTCCATTTGAAAAGACTTAATTGAATTAATTGCCTCCTGAACGTCTAGCACTGTTAAGGTTGTATTATGAATTATATAAGGTGACTAAGAATTGGAAATCCAGTTGAAGGAAAGAAATGAAAATATGGGAAACAATTCAAAGTGTGTAAGTGGGAGAGGTGAAGTTTTTCTCGTTTCTTGTTAGCTCTCTGATAATAGAATAATGCAGAATATTTGACTGAATTGGAAAAAATATGATTTCAAGTTTGGAGGGGGTCTTACAGGTCAGTTAGTGCAGTGGCTCCCAAAAGTGTGGTCCCTGATAGGCAGCACTGGAATCAATTGGGAGCTGGGTAGGCGTGTCCACTCCCAGGCCCCGCCCAGCCCCCCCCCCTTCCAAGCTGAGTCTCTGGTGGGGCGGGGCTGCACCATCTGTGTCTCAACATGCCCTGCACGTGACTCTGTTGCAGCTCAAGTTTCAGAATCACGGTTACTGTGCTTCCCTTTCCCCTCAGCCAATGTTATAGTTTAAGAAACCAAAGTCTAGACAACGCGATTGCATTGGGACTACAGAGCAAAGGTACCTTTTAAAGAAGCTTCACACCTGGGCCGGCTGGGCTTCTTTCAGTCCACATTTGCCACTGGCTGCAGCTATGAAATGTGGCAGGGCCACATTCGAAAGTTAATAGCAGGAAGCATCCCCTGGGGACTCGGCTGGACAGTGGGAGGTCGAGGGATTTGAATTCGTGCCAGCTGATAATTTAGTGATTTTTTTTTTTTTTTGTGATGGAGCACCTTTTGAGCCTAGGTTGGAGGCTGAGATGGGGAGAAGGGCCCTGAGAAGTGGCTGAATAGTCCAGCTGGTATTTGAAACTTAGAGTGGAAGACCAGTGCTTGAATGCTTCTTGAAGAGACAATGTTTTAATCTAAAAGAACAACTCAAATGGGGCTTTGTGGGGTTAAGGTGGACAAAGAGGCTGGGGTGAGGGTAGGAGTGGGGAAGTGAAGGGGTAGGTAAGGAGGGATTTGGGGCCAGGGAGGCTTTGAGTACCTCCCACCCAACTTCACACCAAAGGCATGAGAGTGCTTGGTCTGAAGGTAAATCTGGTGTTCTGGGATGACTATAGGTGACTATGAGAAAAGTTCAGGTGTAGCTTTAGCATCAGATGGTACAGGTGATGAGTGAAACCATTAGACCAATCCTTCTCAGACTTTCTGTACATTTGAATCCTCGGGGACCTTGTTAAAGTGCAGACTCTTATTCAGCAACGGGTCTGGGATGAAGCCCGAGAGCTGGCATATCTAACCAGTTTGCAGGTCACGCTGGTGCTGCTGGTCCAGGGACCACACTCTTGAGCGGCGAGGAGAGTTGCACTGTGCACTCCTTCCACGCCCCTTATCCCTCACACCCACAGTTAACTGGAAATAGAATTGCTTCCCAGTCTTCTTGGGTTTAGCGACATTTATTCCCGATTTTCAGCACAAGTCTCATTTTCATGTTGTTCCATAAATACACTCGTTATCTGTCGGGCTTGGTTTGGAAAATCTGGGCAAGGTACCTATGATGGGAGTGTAGCACAGTGCCTAAGAGCACGGGCTAGGGAGGCACATTCTCTGGGTTCAAATCTCAGCCCTGCCAGTGACTAACATGTAATCCCAAATAAGTTCTGTCTGCCTCAGTTTCCTTACCTATAAAACGAGGTCGATAATAGTGCTGGCCTCATAGGAGTTTTATGAGCATAAAATGTGTAAATATTTATAGACCATTTAGAACAGAGTCTTGAATATAGAAAGTTCTTTAGTGGTCAAGAGTCCATCCTCCAACCATGTCAACAACAGCTGCTGTGTCCCTATCCTCGTTGGATATGAGGGCTGAAACTGAAACGAACTTTCTCTAAACTGAGTAGTAATGAGACCCAAATGTTTACATGAATAATGTCCCTACAGATTCATTTTTCATAATTTGGGGAGAGGTAAGACAGTGTCCATAACTTGTCACATGAACAAAGTGCTTCCTAACCTCCAATTTGCACACTTCTAAAACAACATTAGATACATATGAGCAAGAAAGGGGGAGTTGCTCATTGAGAAAAACAAGCATTTTGAGGTTTTAGGCAAACTTTCCATAGAGGACCGATGCCAGGTTCTGTGCTCCAGATGGCCTCGCTGGGTGAGCCAAGAGCAAAGGGGAAGACTGGCGTCCTTCCAGTGGACCCTGGGTCGCCATTAATGAGCCCCAGATGTACTTGCCTCCCTGCCTGGTCCCATGTCTCTTCAGTGCACTGGGAAGAAGGAGCTTCAGAAATCAGGACTGGTGAAGACATGCAGTGTGCAGGCCTGGCTGAAGGGAGCAGCCGATGGCCTTCCTGCTGCCAGGCTCTGAGGGTCACTGGTGACAGCTAAGCGGCTGCGGCCTGCGGTTTCTCAGTGACAGGCACCATTGTGTGCTTGCCCTAGGGGGTTTGTGTGCAGAGAACTCAGGGCATCACCCTGCTGAGAAACCAGGCTCCTGACACCAAAAGATTCTTGTTCCTCCCGGGCAGTGCCACTAACTGCCACTTTTGCAACTGTTGCCTTTGAGATATGTCCATCCTGGAGTTTGGCCTGAGAGGCCACAATTTGAGCAGGCTTTGCCCACACCACTCACATAAGCCAGGGTCCACTCAGAGAAGGAGGCAAGATATCTCAGTACCATGGCTGGCTCCAACTCTAGATATTGGGCAGGGGCTGGGAAGATGCTGGGCCCAGAGCCGTGACTTGGGAAAGACCCCTCCCCTAGTTGGCCACTCCTCAGCTGGCGAATGCTCAGGTTTTGCTCCAGCATCCCCACCCCAGCATCCTGCCCTCGCTTGGTCTCTCATGACACACTCTAAACTAACTGACCTGCAGGCACGTCATGGAAAAGTCAACTCTTGGACTCCTTGTAGCAGAGCCAAAGGTCTGACCTCTAGAGATCCCTTTCAGAGAGACTTTCAGTAATGTGCTCCAAGGGGCATGTGCCGAACAGGATGAGTTGGTGAGACCTAAAGAGATCTGGCTTACAGGCCTGGCCTCATTGCCTCCCCGGGGTGAGCTGAGGGCTGACAAGCAGAGTCACCTGAGAAAAAGCCCTCACTTCATTGCCTAACCTAATGTCTGGAATTCTACCTAACAAATGAACTAGAGTTCTGCAGACTTCGTCTTTAAAGGACTTTGCTCAAAGTTCAAATATTCCTTTGTTTCAGAGCTTTGGGGAGAGAGCAAAGTTTCATAGCAGCTGCCATGTGCTGCCAGTGTATATATGAGATTTCATTATAAATTTTCTTTAGCAAATGCTTGGCTGACTTGTGAAGGGCTGGGAGCGGGTCTCAGGTGGGGCTGGGGGGGCTTGCAGTTGTGCCCAAGGCCGACGAGGTGTGGCCATGTGCTGGGAACCAGGTCAAATGATTTTGTTCAGGGGTCACTTTGAGGGTAGAAATAATGGGTTCCTATCACTTTATCTTTCAGAGCACATGTGCTTCTTGAGGCTAGTTTCGTCAACTCTGACCCACAGTTGGCTCAAGACAAAGATGAGAGACACTGCCCCTTGGTTTATTTATGAAAGAAAGTCTAATTATTCATAGCAAGATGGAACTCCATAGCTGGGTTCAGAGGCTTGTTTCCTTTTTGTGGTTCAAGGAGCAGTGGGGCTTGAGATCACCTCTTACTTATTAGTAACTCCGGCCAAATGAGTATTTTTGAATTAGTTATAGATGTTCTTTAGCCATGTGACTGCAGCAACATTCCTGGAATATAGCTGAGGAGGGGGGACTCTTCTACCTGAGGCAGAGAATGGAAACTTTGACACAATGCTTCTAAGTTAAATTTGTTACAGTCTTACTGGCAGAGTCATAGAACCATGGGAATCAACTCGGGTAATAGTTATAATCCACCACCTTCTCCTGATGGTAGGAATGTGCTTCAACCACCAGAGACTTCTAGAGTAGTGCTTCTCAAATTTTAATGTGCATGCGAATCACCTGGGGATCTTTTAAAAGTAAATTTTAGAATTTAGAAGGTGGGGCCTGAGATCTGCATTTCTAATAAGATCCCTGGTGACATCGATGCTGCTGGTCATTGGACCACACTTTGAGTGGCAAGCTTCTAGAGCAGTGGTTCTCAAACCAGTAGCAGCATCACCAGGAAACCTGTTAGAAATGGAAATTCTTGGGCCTCACCTGTAGAATAAGAAACTCCGGGGCTGGGGCCCAGTGGCTGGTTTTTTTAACTTTTCAATTTTTTTATTTTTACAAGGCCTACAGGTGATTCTGATGCCTGTTCAAGTTTGAGTACCACTGGTCTACAGTATGAACTATCTGTCATCCTTTAGCGTAACAAATTCTGACATTTAATAACCCTTTACTGCTGAAAGGTCTCCCTTAGGTCTAGCCTCAAGTCATTTTGCTTAATTACTTCATTTCTTTTAGGCTTTCTTGGAGTTCATCTTTTAAATTTCCTAATCACAGAATTTGAAGCATACAAGAAATGGTAAGTCATGTTCTGACTCCTTTTCCTCATGTTTTATGCTCCTGTATGAACCTTGTCTACCTCTGAGCCTTGGAAGTAGCTGCTGGGGAAGGACTACAGTGAGAGTTAAGTTGAAGAAATACCTATAACCCATTTGTTATATTTTATCAGTGCTCACCACTGTCCCCTTTGTCAGAAGACTGGGTCATTCCTTAATTTGGAGATTAAAGATATTTTTTCACTGCCTTAAAGCTTCAACTCCTATACTAGTATTATTTAAAATTACTTTCTATAAAGGGCTGAGCAGTGGGAAGGAAAAATTTAATTCTACAAGAGCTTTTAAACCATTTTATTGAATTTGAAATTAAATAGGGGCCTGGGGCGGTCGTTCTGGGGGCAATTAACACACAAAAGCTAACAACTGCCACGGACTGCTATGGAAGAAGGGAGAACCGGACGGGCCTGCGGGGCACAGAGCACTTTTTAGAAGAAAAGGGAAACAGAGAGAGAGGTTTCAGAGTCAGGCAATAATTCTTGCCTTATTAAACTTTTCAAACTGGATTTAATATCGATAAAATCTTACCATAGGGGAGAAGGACCTAAAGTCCCCTCTCTTTAAGGCTGTGAGTCCCTGATGAAGGGGACACCCCCAACGATTATGCGATTGAGTCAGGCAACTCCAGCCCGAAGAACAGTATACCCCTATTGCTGAAATGCTTTGTGGCAGAGGAGTAGCCAGGTATGAGCTGCACTGAGACCCTTGTACTTAGTTCAAAGGAACCAAAGCAATTTTCCCATATTGAGCATCTGGGGGCATCCTTTCCTAGTTGTGTGTCTTGGTGATGATGTGAGTTCCCCCATTCCTGAGAGTAGCTGGCCCA
Source organism: Mormoops blainvillei (assembly GCA_004026545.1). Taxonomy (NCBI): domain Eukaryota; kingdom Metazoa; phylum Chordata; class Mammalia; order Chiroptera; family Mormoopidae; genus Mormoops; species Mormoops blainvillei. The sequence continues at coordinate 1,484 of PVJD01003239.1, read as the reverse complement.
AACAGTCATGCACTGAAAAGGGGAAATGGGTTGCTCTTAGGAGCCTTGAGTCTCGTGCTAGACTTTCCAAGTTCCACACTTCCTAGACCTGCACAACACCAGCCTTTGATGTTCCACAGACATTTATACAGTGGTCCTCACAAATGCATACAGAGATCCCAAAGACAATTCCACTTACTGTTTTTTTCTAGTATAGCACTTTCAAGTTGAGCAAAAAGAGGTATCTCCAGATAACTGTAAAATAAAGGGCCTAGACAATTGCATAAGTATAAATAACAACTACCAGGAAACTCGCAGTGGGAAAGAACAAGGTCAGACGTTCACTCCAAAGGACTTAAGATGTGAGACTAAACAACCTGCTGATTTTGACCTAAATAAGTAACCCAAGACATGTGGTAACAAAAGCTCCATCAGGGAGGCTGGCCCACAGCGATCAATTGCTTGACCACTTCCTCTGTAACCCATGAACTTATAACATTAGAAACTTTTCATAACGGAGTGTAGGGTGCAAGGAAAGAAAAATAAGGTGGCATTTTCATCCAAGTAGAGCATGTGCTAACTGATTAAGTGTTGAGAATTCTAGTTCATTGCCTTACACTCTTGGCTGGCCAGGTTTTCCAACTTGAAGAAACATGTCTGACAGAGTGAGAATATTTCAAAAATCTTAGGGAATTTAGAGATAATCCTTAGTCCTTCAGAAGCTGACCTTCACTTTTGGAAAACATCTAGTCCTGGCTTTTCTTTCTCCCTTCTTACTTACTTACTTACTCCATCTTCTTCCTATCCCCTACCCCACTCCCTAACCCTTATCTCTTTCTGGACCTTTTCACAGCTCATTAGGCAATTCAAATAAAGGATGGACAAAGAATATTACAGGAAAAGTATAATGGCTGAAGCTCATATTTATGAAATTGACTCAGTTATCCTAGGTCTGGAGCTGGTATGGGTGAGAAGAATCTGAAATGGAGAGTCTTGGCCAAATATATTATTTTGGTAATTGTCAATCATCAACCAATGAATGAATCATTATTTGCCTATCAACACCTTGAATCATGTAATGATTTAGTTCTTTGTAATTATAAATATTTTTATGGTATTAAGAATGTGCTTTGGTTGTCATTTAGGTAGACAATAAATTCACCCCCAGTGATCAGAAGAAGTGATATCTGTTGAATGAATCAAGATAATGAAAATGAATTGAGATAATAATACATCAAGGTAATAAAAATGTACCTGTCCTGCGGTGTCATACAGTCCGAGCAAGTGTTGCTTGCCTCCCACCGTCACGGTAACTAGAGGAGGAGAGAAGAGGGGAGTCCATAAATACAAGCTTCAGTCAGAAGCCTTCACATTTCTCCATGCCAACATTCCCCTGGACGGCGAGGATAAGCATATGCCTCATCCATGTATATTCTAAACCAAGTTGGCAGCATGATTTCCAAATGAAAGCCAACCTTGGGCTGCAGTGAGAGTAGATGAGCTAA